>WMED01029407.1:0-10271 GCA_019650415.1 Pipa parva
TGCACTACTGATTGACTTCACCACGCTATGCACTACTGATTGACTTCACCACACTATGCATGCTACTCCGTCCGCAGCAGTTCGCCTGTTTGGCAAATCTATTTGCAGCTTCATCAATAATGAGAAGTGAATTTGTGACTATTTTGGACTGTAGCAAGATGAATTCATCCTTTAGTCAATCATGCCCTCAGTAAGGCCTTTCAAGTCTTTATCGGTCAGTATAGTAAAGGCTGTGAACAACATCAACAAATATCAGCCAGATCTCTGTGTAGCCAGATTCTCCAATAATTTCATTATTCTGCTTATAAATTTATTATGACACACCTTTAATAATTCAGCATACCCTGGACTGTATTTAACTTGTAAGTAACATCTCTCAGTTCCCAGCTATACTGGGAAAGAACAGACTGAAGCCAGAGGTGAAATCTTGCCAGAGGGTTCTGAGACACAGTTGCCTACTGACCACTCAAATAAATCTTTCGCAGGGGCATGTTATTTATTGTGCCTACCAAATCAGTTTGTTTGCAGACCGAACCCCCCTCCTCCTCCCTCCAAAAGGGGATTTATTCTTTTCATTTCATTCTTTTTTTCTATAAGATCTAAATTCTTAAGGGGACACTATTTATTTGAATATTTCCACACCTCCTGGAGGTTAACTTGTGACCTGGCAGTTGTATTAAAAGTTAAGCTGTACAGATTGTGTTCGATCCCTGCATGAGATTGTCCAATACACTTTTTGCTCTGAAACACTTCTTTGATTTTCTCCCTTCAGGGATTTTGTGAATCGTCTACAGCTATTTAGTCAGTTACCTTTTATTGACTTGGTGTAGGCTTATATTAGCAATGTGATTTGCTTTACAAGGCATTATGCATGGCCTGCATGGTAGAGAAATAGAGAAATACAATATGAAGTAATGAGGCTTAATCACTTGTGACAGCCGAAGTTTTATTTTGTACCTTTGATTTTAAAAGTTATTTATGATGCCTTAACACGCTGCTTGCTTCAGCACCCACTTAACCCAGTCCCAATTAAGCTTTGTTACTAATTATTCACATATGTTACAGACACCCTCTATTAAGCTCAAGTTAGAATTCTTTCTCTCTCAAGAGGGAGGTAAAAATTGACATGTTTTATTGATGCAACAATACATCAGCCATTTTAAAACAATGAGATTTAAAGCTAAAAAATACAGTAAGGGTACCAGACCAATCTAAAAAGAGTATAGAAAAATTAAGATGACTGAGTGGGGCTGGACTGATTGAACAGTGCCTTTAATTTAAACTCAGAATGCAGTCAGGATAGACTTATTAAAGAGGAACTATAGTCAGATGACATCCTTAAATATGCAGTGCTATACCTTAGTGAAAAGTGTTTCTCCCCAGTAGATGTTTCATGTGATACAGAATGATTGAGTAGGCAGCATTGATAAACTCCTGCACCAGGAAATGTGTGTGTGTGTGATGTGTACCGGCCAGTTTTCCATGAAAAGGTACCTTCCCCTGGACATTTTTGCCTTTCATACTACTTAACACCTGCTGCGCACAAGTTAGTTTTCCCTCTGTAATCTCCTGTAAACAAGCTTAATTTATGTGGCCAAAAGGTCAGCACACTGCTTAACCAATAGCAGTTGGCCAGCTTTTTCTTCTTGTGCAAAACAGAAAGGAGAGGGAGAGGAATATGTCAGCTCTCAGGAAAACTAATTAAGGGAAGCAAACAGCAAGTATTACTTCTTCCCTAAAGGTTTTTTTTTAACTATTAGTGTCAGCAATTGGCTTAGCATAAAGGAGTTTTATATGTATGTGTACAATTATATCAGCACTATAGTGCTTCTTTAAGTAAACGTTATTCCCTCATATGTAATAAAGAAACATATCACAATGAAACCAGCCAGCAGTTGTTGTCTCTAATATGTACATAATAATTATACTACAATATGGATATTGAAAAATCCCTGTTTTTTCCTATAGTTTCCCATGAGGACTTCAGAGATTTTGGATGAAGCTAGGTGTACACAATGGTCATGGAAAATAATAAGCATAGTAAAGCCTAACATTGGATTTATTTTCTATGTTCCTGTTCTATGAACGGAGTTTCTAATTTCAGTATGTACAGATGTAGCAAAATGATAAGTATTTCATTTCTTAAGAATCTGTATTACAGATATAAAAAGGAACAGAGTTTTTGTTTCAAACATTAAGATTTATTTATATTCTTCTTTGAATACAGATGTTTAATAAATACATAATTATGGCAAGAAAATGCAATCTACAGTCATCAACTTTAAAATATGAGTGCTTAATGTCGTAGCTTCCATTTACATACTCATGGGAAGCATAAAATATTTTGCTTTGTTATTATGTTTGTTGATAGATCTGCTCTGAGATTTCGGAAACAGAAATCAGTCGTACCCTTTCCTCTGCATATTTAGTAATCAAATGTGTATTAGGAGAATATTTCTACATAAGTCTAAATATTTCATGTTGACCTTTGAGACTTGAGAACTGCATTGCTAACGTTGTGATTGTATTGTGTATAGCATAGTTATCACTGAATAGTAATTGTATAACCATCAACATTTGTTAAGATAGTTGCTAATATATTCAGCAGAGCTATGTGAAAAAAAAGAGTGTTAATTTATTCATTAAATCATATTTTTGAAATGTAAATGATTTCTGCATGCAAATTGTAATTTTACCATGCAGTATTACAGTGTGAGTGCTTGTACCTTCCAAATGTAAAATGTTCACCTCAAACTGAACTTAACTAAGAATAGCAAGACTGCCAACCGCAGGGTACAGGGGTTCTACTGGAGGGCACACAACCATCTTAGCATTCCAAGGGGCCTTAGCCAGTCAGTAATATGGAGAACCCTGTGGGGGTAATTCAGCAATGTGCGAAGTGACCACGCCTTGCCATGACTGGAATCCCTTTAAAGCGTTCGCTGATGTCCGTGTGCAGGACATCAGCGAGCGCATAACAGTGTGTGCGAAGTGAGGCGAAGGATCCGGAGGTCACTTCACACATTGCTGAATTATGTATGTGATATTCATATCAAACCCTAAATTATAAATATTTCACCAAGGAGAAATTTAATAAACTCGGAAAAGCCAGATTTCTCTTTTCCTCTTTTTTAATCGAGTTTTTCATCACGTTTTTAAATGGAAAGATAGCCATACTTTACATTAGTAGTATTTTTATCGAAAAATTGAGATAGAAAAACTCGATCGAAAGTTTCTGTCAGTAAATATCGATTGAAAAAAATCTCGTAACATTTACTGCAAGAGACTTCCGAGATCTTGTAGGAATAGACTTGGGCTTTTCCAAGTCTATTTAATTTCGCCCAAATGTAATGTGTCTTGATCTACCAGTATACTAGTGCCAAGAGGTCTGATTTAAATGAAACACCTTTATTGTTTCTACCTGGAATTACTACCCACTGTGAATGAATCTGGGCTACTTGCTTCTCAATGATAATGGAGATCTGATCATGTAACTGTGCAATTTACATTGCAACTGCAGGTGTGCGTTTTTTTTTTTCTAGACTTCCATGTATTGCCTATAAATAACTGGATCACAAGCAGGTTTTACAATGAATACTATTTAAGAAAGATTTTTCATTAAAAAAATGCCATAACATCTAAACCAATTAATAAACATGCCTTGATTTGGGTTCACAATGTGTTTTTTTTTTATTTAATGAACCCAATTATTTGCAATGCATTTCATTCAAAAGTATTTAACCTATACTTACTTTCCTCTTGCTAGTCACCGAGATGAATAACATTTTATTGAAAATTGTGGTTATATTTAATATGTATCCGTTCCCTTTAAAGTGGTTTGGCCCACCCAACCTAACAGTTTTCAAATAGTGATTTAGCATAGAATACAACTCGATGGGGTGATGCCGGTAGGTTTGACAATTTGGGTATTCAGCAAATATATAAGTTCATTCTTTTTCAAATGGATACAGGGGATTATTGACTAAAGTGAGAATTCGACTGTCGAATTCTCAAACAGCGGATTCCCGTCGAAAATCCGCGACCGTGACAATTTTAAAGTTGTGACTGCGACAATATTCTCATTATAAAACGTAGCAGTCTTTTGCAAATTTACGCCTTTATGCAAGAATTTGGACTTTAGCCAATAAATCCCTACAGAGTGAGCCACGGGTGGGGTTTGGAGGCAGCACTACTCAGTGACGAGAATGGAATGAATTTCGCACAAACCCTGGAATTTGAGCTGATGAGTAGTCGGATGGGTAAGATCTGCGGTTTTGTTACAGGTTTATGCCCATTTGCTGCATTAGATTTAAGTTCCTTTTTAACACATATACATAGCGGCAGACATTTGCACAAGCTCAGACATTTGCACTGGGCCAGGGGTCTTTTAAAATGGAGTGTGGCAAAATGGAAGACTGTTCTGTGGTCAGATGAGTCATGATTTGAAGTTCTTTATGGAACATGTCATCCGGACCAGAGAGGACAATGATAACCCAAGTTGTTATCAACGCTTCGTTCAGAAGCCTGCATCACTGATGGTATAGGGTTTCATGAATGCTTGTGGCATGGGCAGATTGCATGTCTGGAAAGGCACCATTAATGCAGAGAGCTATGTTCAGGTTCTAGAACAACATATGCTCCCATCTAGACGTCATCTCTTTCAGGGAAGACCCTGCATTTTTCAACAAGATAATGCCAGACCACATTCTGCAGAAATCACAACATCATGGCTACGTAGGAGAAGGATCCGGGTACTGAAATGGCCAGCCTGCAGTCCAGATCTTTCACCTATAGAGAACATTTGGCGCATCATAAAGAGGAAGGTACAACAAAGAAGGCCCAAGAAGATTGAACATTTAGAAGTCTGTGAACCAAAAGAAAAAATTGGTCGTATTACACAACCAATTGCGAGCAGCGCTAACACAAAATATAGAGAACTGGTATGACAATGTTCTTTATGATGTTGTTTGCAGCTTGTTCCACTGGAGTATGTTTCGGAAACTCCTTCTTTAACAAATAAAATGAGAAGAATGGTATTCTCTGGAAAAATCGCAAAACAAATATATATAGTGCAGATTGTTTGCCAACAAAATATTATTCTGAATCAAAAAAGCCTAAACGTGCCAAAGAAGAAAATGTGTCAACTGAAAAATCAATCCATAAACACCACGTGCTGTTGCTAAAGTGGACTCTCACCAACTCAAATAAATGGAAGTGCACAACACAAAACTTGCGTTCCTCACGATCCAAAATTGGACAATGCCAAGGTCAATCCTTTTCAGACAACAAATGGGGGGGAGGGGAACCAGGTTCTTCCACTCCAACGTGTATAATGGCAAGCAGTATGATGATATATGCAAATAGAGAAAACAAACTCCACATAGAGTAATAACGTTTAATCTATTAAAATTCAATTAAAAGACAAATAATGAACTTACAAAGTACATTCTTTTTATGAACCTTGATCAATATAAAAATCCAATCGATAACCGCAGAAATACACACACGGTAACAGGAACAATCCCCTTATATAGTAGCAGTACTTCTGAACACAAGATCCATTGATAGACCGATGCAAATAGCAAATGTTCAATATGTGTAATAAAGAGGACACCTGTACCCACTCGGTAGATCTGCCTGCTCACAACATCATGGCTACGTAGGAGAAGGATCCGGGTACTGAAATGGCCCACCTGCAGTCCAGATCTTTCACCTATAGAGAACATTTGGCGCATCATAAAGAGGAAGGTACAAAAAAGAAGGCTCAAGAAGATTGAACAGTTAGAAGTCTGTATTAGACATGAATGGGAGAGCATTCCTATTTCTAAACTTGAGAAACTGGTCTTCTCTGTCCCCAGACATCTGTTGAGTGTTGTAAGAAGAAGGGGGGATGCCACACAGTGGTAAAAAATGGCCTTGTCCCAACTTTTTGGGGATTTGTTGACGCCATGAAATTTTGAAACAACATACTTTTCCCTTAAAATGATACATTCTCTCAGTTTAAACCTTTGATCTTTGATTTGTGTTCTATTCTGAATAAAATACTAGATGTTGGCACCTCCACATCATTGCATTCAGTTTTTATTCACAATTTGTTTTGTGTCCCAACTTTTTTGGAATTCGGTTTGTATATATTTTTTGATCTATGTATACTTAAATATTTATTCATTGTATCAATCTATGAATGTAATATTATAATAATATTATATCTTTTCGTACTTGCCGGTGTACAGCCACTGTTTTGTGAATATGTAACTGAACCAATGGGACACCCTGGTTTAAGGCTATTTTTCACATATATGTAGTGTATTTTGTATTTTTTATGTATTGTGATTTTGAACATGATGGGTTGGAAATGTCCTGAGCCTTTATTTGTTGTGGGTTATTTTGATCAAATCTATATCTTTGATCTTTTTCCATTAGGCTTGATGTGAGTGATATTTAGTTAAGAGTTGGAGTGCAGCATGTGTCCTCCTTTTGTGCTTTTGTAAAATCTATTTAGAATACCACGTGGCAGTGATCCTAAAATGTGAAGTTGTTATGTAAATAGCCCCTCCTGCTGCAGCTACTCCATGTAGAAACCTAAAATACCTTCAGGTGTTGTTCAGAAAGATGGTGAATTAGAAAATATTAAAGCAAGACCTCTGTTACAGTTATCAGTTACAAAAAAAGCACAGTCAAAAATCGCACTAAGGAGCATAAAGAAGGTGCTTCTATCCCTATCCACACTAAGAAAGTAAGCTACAGATAGAGGAGGTTAGAGAGGGCATCCCAGGTGAATCCACAATGAGAGAAATGTTGCATTGTTCAACCATCTCATATGGAACTTTGCAAGGAATATTTTGAACTGCTGCTAAGATTGTCCAAGGGATAATGACCATCTGCTGTCTTGGTGAGGTTTGATTATGTAAGGGCAAAAATGACTTAAAACTTAAAGATTCTAGTTCTCTTAACAATGATCTCCTATGAAATGTACCTAGAGGTTTTAAAATACCCCCAAACTCTATGTTGCCTCTTATTAAATGTTATTGCTGGGAACCCTAGAAAAATTATATCTAGGTACTCTAATATCAGGAGAGTCCTGTAGAAAAGAAGTAGCAGCTATTCAGTATGTATTACACAAGAAGACATATATTCTGATTGGAGGTTGACACGTTCTTGTTCACAAGACTTAGCTAATGGACACCTGGAGTACTGAAGCAAAGTGCAATAAATAAATTAAATCAGAAAAGGTTCTGCTGACATCTCACCCCTGAAACTACACTACCATGTAATCTAGATACTGTGTTTCAAGGTCAATGATTCCTGCACCTTCAAATAGACTGGATTATTTCCTTCTTCGATTTTTACAAACTTGTGCAGCAATTCCTTTCTTGGAATTTCATAAGGTTAACTACCTAATAATGGAGCTGCTGGTGCCAACCTCATGGGAGGCAAGGATTGCAGTTTGTACTTGCATGTGAAAAAATTGTCATCACAAATGAATTAATGTATAATAATAAAAAAGGATATCAAACCCCACTTCTAATCCAATTTCATAATATATTTGCATATAAATACCAAAGTTGTTTTTTTGTACGGTAGGTTTTTTCGTTATGAAGCCAAAAATGATGTTTCTGTCATGGATTGGATAGTTCTGTGTGCACAATTGTAATGGTCGTTCTATGCTTTGCAGGAAACCATTTCATAACGTAAAACCAATAAAAGATTATAACAAACTTACACTGGAGAGAGAAGTCATCTTCTTAATATGGTAATTATAGATAATTATTCTCTATGAAATGAGAAGGTATTTTTTTTTTGTCTCTGGGTCTTGCCTAAAATGATGGGAACTGAGGATTTCCAAGATGTTATTTCTGGCAGCTGACAGTACTAGCATGAGCTGGCACAATATTGTGATGGCTTCATTGAGACATTGAGACTTTTTAGACTTAAATGTCTGCATGTGTTAAACTGTATCATCAGTCAAAAGCTTGCCTTCGCTTCAGTAATATCATTAGTTCCTCAACTAGAGCTTCATATGTTCCAATATAAATTTAGATGTTACAGTCAGCCTATATTGTTCACCTTGAACAAAAGGATTTTGAGCCGGAGACCAATAGGAAACTGTACAATATGAAATTAGGGTGTTTTTTTTTATTTTTGGGAAACACAAATAGTATGGGAAATGATAAAGTTTGCTGTACTAGTGGAAGTAGATATTGTTAATATGCCTCTGCAAGATTTATATAAAAAGTAGTAACCCTGAATAATTACATTACCAGAACTCTGGGGTCACCTAGTGGATCTGTACGTTTGTTATGTTGCTGGCATGCAGGTCAGAATAGCCCACTGGAAGAACCTCTGGTGGGCCCCCGTACCAGTGGGTCTAACTTGCCAACTGATAATTGCTTTAAAACTGTAATTCATTACTTCCTGGTTCTCACAAGGCTCACTAAACCCTGGAGAAAGCGGGTAGCATTGGCTTCTGTCTTTCTGCAGTCCCTGGCACCGGATGTCTTTGTATGACTCATTATAAAGACATTGTCACAATGATACTAGATACAGGGGACTGCAAGAAGACAGAGCAGATAAAGCAGCCCACTGTCTCCAGTACAGCTAACCTTGTATGTGCCAGGAAGGGGTGGGTGTGTGAAAGGGAACAAAAAGGTATTAGGGGCTGCAGTTTACTAATTCCACCAGTTTTCAGTCCTATTCCTTACACCATGAATTTTATGGTACAACTCATTAATAGAAATGCTAGAGTACTTAATCCCAGTAGCTACTATACATTGTTAAACATGCTCTTGGTAGCCTAATACCATCAGTGCTACATACTGATAGTGCTATTTACTGCCCCTAATATTTATTGTATCTATACAATGACAGTTCTGCTGACTGCCCCTTTATGTTTAATGGGGTTATACAGAGCTTATATAATTTTTATTTCTTTAACTCTAGAATATATCCTGCTCTGGCTGGTGGGGGATATTTATTAAAGTGTGAATTTGCCTTCTCATCAGTCAAAGTATATGTTATTTGTTATTATTTATTAAACATATTAATTTACAGCTGCATCAAGCCAACATTATTTAAAAAATAAAGGGGGTTATTCACTAAAGTCCGAATTGTTGCATACAGGTGTGAATTCGCCAGCTTAAAGACAATCGCAATAGGCTGCTGCTGCTGTCGCAGTCGTGTCTTTATAATGGGAATATTGTCACAGTTGTGGCTTTACTATGAAAGATTGCCACAGTCGCAATTGTTAAAAATTGTTGCAACTTTACAAAGGGGAAGCTGTCACAGATTTGCTATGGGAATCCGCTGTTTGAGAATTCGATGTCTTAGTTTGTGACAAAAATCCTCTGTTTCATTCTTCTTTTTTGTAGCTTTTGTTTCTTGAATCCTTCTAACATTCCTGAATTCTTATTTGTAAGGATTCTGTTTTTGGAGACTCATTGTGAGCAGGATAATTAATTTGTTTTAGTTAAATTTGGGTTTTGCGATGGATGTAATTACCATAGTATTCTGGACAGTGATTCCTCTAGGATGAAAACTCAGTACACTGAGAAATTATATAGAAACAGTACAAAATTAGTTTTAAACATGATAAGACATTTTCAATAGCCATAACATCACTCCCCAGTGTAAAATGGGTCTGGGGCACCCCTAATAATATGTCAATCATGCTTATTAGATATTTAAATGAGCAAAATTTATTAAAGATGAAAAGGCAGATTTCAGTCTTTTTGAGTTTATCCCCCTAATGTAAAGTATGGCTACGTTTCCATTGAAAAATCCAATCGAAAAACTCGATTGAAAACTTTAAATCAGTGAAAAATTGATCAATAAATATCAATTGATTTTTACCAATCAAACAGCCGAGATCTACAGGGGATCAACTCAAAAAGGTAAAAATCGGCCTTTTCAAGTTTAATAGATTTCGTCCATAGATATAATTATATTATACTTCACCCTTAGATATAGTTTTCACTGGGTTTTACATTTTTTGGTCAGAAATCCATATAGTTTTCCTAAACATATGAATGCACAATGATATGGACTGTTCCCTTACCCATAGTCCAGTGTTTCTCAAAGTGTGGGTATTGCCCCACCGGTGGGGTGCAGAGGTATTACAGGTGGGGCGCCGGCTGTCTGTGCTGTAGCACTGAGCGCTATAGCGATTTTTCTCCCCAGCACTGATTAAAGTTTAAAGGGAAGAGGAATCGCTGTAGCGCTCAGTGCTACAGCACAGACAGCTCCTCCGTTGCTGGCTGTCCTCTTCCCAGCAC
>WMED01029408.1:0-10270 GCA_019650415.1 Pipa parva
CGCGCATTAAAGGGATTCCTCTCCCATCGAGAGCATAAGAGTCTCCTCGCCGGGAGGAGAATCCCTTTAATGCACATGCTGATGTCCGCGTTCAGGACATCAGCATCCGCATGTCACTTGTTCCGAAGTGAGGCGAACACTACGCGCCTCACTTCAGAGCTTCCTGAATTCCCCCCTCAATTTCTATTCAATTTTAATATTGATTAGTACTGTGTGAGTGAACAAGAAACAGTAATGGGGCTTATTTATGAAAGTCCAAATGGTCACGTAAAGGTCCATATTTGAGTCCATTCGCCATTCTCCAAATTCTACCACCATGCTTCTGCGATTTTTGCAAATTCAAATTTGCAGTTTCATGAACATGGCGTAGCCAATCTGCATCTTCCTGGGCTTAGCGGAGCAAAGGGATGCAAATGTACTCTGCCTGGGGAATTCGCATCGATGAATAAGCCCCATGTGTCAGAATAAAGAAAAAAAGACGTGTTGGAATAAACAGCAAAAAAATAAAATATTAAGAAATCAAATCTTGAAAACATTATTTGATAAGTTGAAAAATACTCTAAACCAGTAAGTGGAAAATATGCAGGATAAATATGGTATTCAGAGTTGCATTTCTACTGTGACTGTGGCAATCGTTCATGTCCCTAGAGAAATACAAGGTAGTAGTCTGTTTACCGTAAAGATCAATTGGCATCTTTATATTATCATAGATGAGACTTAAAGAAAAATGTATACCATTCTGTACTCTTGTGACTGCAACACGATGTAAAATGGGGACAAGCTGATTTGTCACTAATTATGCAGTGTGTGTACCAGTTTTTTTTAATGAGCAGGTCTTTCTTAATACCATAGAAGCATAGGCCTGCCATCCCATTGTTAGAAGATGAAGTTACTGCACACTATGATATGTTGCAATTGTGTTGGTATTTCAGCTGCCTGTAAATACTCGTGCAAATCAAGTTTTCCTGATGTTTGGCTGCAGGGTAGGGTGTGTGACTTAATGCCTGGGGAAAATGGGATGCAATTACATCCAAGAGGGTGTAACATGCAGTAATATGCCAGAACTGAATGGTTTGAAGCAGTTGCTTTAACTAGTTTGGGCTAAGCATTAATATAAAAGAAAACAACAGGTTGAAGAATGAAAGATATGCAAATCTCTATTCAGTTTCACTTGCCTTGCTTTGCTGTAGCTTTGTGAGGTGTAAATGTCATTCAAATCCCCTCTATTCTAAGTCAATGATTTCATTTCATATTTAATCATATTGAAAGAGTCAAGCTTCAAACAAGATATCTTTATTTCATAAGTTTGAAAATATGCTTTCATATTTCACCCATCCATCGTTCATTCACTCTTGCATTTATCTACATATCTAGGAGATTTTGTAGTCTCAAGATTTAATTGAATGATAGTGTAACGCTATTTACGCCGCTTCCAAGAGATTACACACCTCAATTCTGGGAAACACACCCACAGGTCACCCAGTCATCTCAGGGGAGTAGGCCCCACTTACAAATAGGAGTAGTGCCTGTACCTCTTTAAATAATGGGCGCCAGAGATTATTTGCACACAACAGGAACTGTTTATTTACATATATATATATATACACAAGGACATCTTCATACACATATACATTTAGTATATAGTTACCCCCTCTGATATGTAATAGGACCCAGGAGTTGCTCTCCCTCATTTGTGCAGGAATTCTAAACTCAGGACATAAATATAGGGTTCAATTTGCCGTTCAAAGACATTGCCTGGGTCTTTTTCACCCCAGGGTGTCCAGGCACATCCAGTCTTACAGGATATCCCCTAAGGCACGTTTACTCCTTTTGAGATGCTTTGGTGAAATCCTAGGAGGGATCACTACCCTTTTCTAGTAGAGGGGGAACATCGTTTATTTTTTATAGGGATCCTTCACCCTCCAGGGAAGGCCTTGGGACTATAGACCAACCTGGAGCAGGGCCTGGAATTAAATAAACTCCCCACTACCTGAAGACTTCAGCATTTATAGACTGGGTAATCACCCTCCCAGCCATAGCAACAGGAATCATATTATTATAACAATAATGCATAACCCCAGTAAAAGGTGATATTACCATACCTTTGCATATAACATTCTAAATACATAGGCAGCATATCATATATTTTTATACATCATAACATATAAACTGGTAGGAAATAGAGTAATGCCATTTCCTACAATAGTTATAATATAGATAACTGCATTCTGATGTTTTCTTTTTCTTTCTATCAACATGGGACTAATGAGTAGTAGGCAGGAGATAAAGAGCGTTTATGGGACCTGGAACACATATTTCTGCGTACTTCATGTACACGATGAAAAAACTGATTCTGATTCCATTTCAATGCAAAGCAACAGATGAGACTTCTAGGATACATGTCAGCAAGTATAGATACAGCCATCTAGTAAGTAGTCCTGAAAGCACAAAAATACAGTAAAAATCTTGTTGTGGGAAAGTATTTTAGAGTCACTGTAATTAAATGTCCAACTGTTGGAACTGTTTAGACAGCCTACACCAACAAATAAGTTGGTGCAATGTTCCCTTTTATGAAATGGGAAGCAGGAGGCATTTGTAACTGGTTTGATAAGTGTATATAACATTTTTTGTGGCATTCCATATATCAAGAGGAAGCAAATTATAATTAAAGATACCCCCAACAGAAAGAAATCCTTCCTTTTTTAGCCATTTCTAGCCTTCCATTTTAGTCAAAGAAACACTGATTACAATTCTTACAACTAACTTCAAAATGGTGTTGTAGACAATTGACTCTTCAGGTAGATATGTTTCTTCTAAACAATATTCTCTTCCACAGTTTAAACTGAACTCCTCTAGTTCTAGTGACAGGTTTTGTCAAGAAAGGTCATTAATGTCCTTTAACCTTCCAGAAAAAATACAACAACTTCAGTATTTATAGTGACGTATGAGAAAATGTTCAAGCCTGGTGCCTCAATATGTTTGCCCCATCAGTACAGTTTGTAAAGTCTTTGGACTTATTATAAGAGGGGTTTAACAATAAACTCAGAACAAGCACATTAGTAAATCTCAGCTCTAATAGCTGTTTTTTAGGAAAACCTTGGGAAGATATTAATGTTTTTAAGAAATTTTGATAGGCGATCCTTACCTCAGTGAGACCAATACTGCATTCGTAATGCAAATTGGCACTTAGAAATCTTCTTTATTATTTATATAAGCGGAAAACATTACTAAGGAAATAATTTTACTTTCACGTTGTCTACATCCCAAAAAGAGCAAAAAAAATAAATAAATAAAGGCTGAATTTAAGGAATGTCTTCTGAAATGTCTGAAGATATATTTACAAATATGTCCATATCAAGATCACTGAAAGGAAATATAATCTAATGTTGTAATTTCTAAAACAAGCCCCTAATGCCAGTTTAAGTCTTAATTCCCAATTCCCTGTTACAAGCTTATTGGGATGATGTAGCAACTGTACTGATCTGCGCACTTGGTTCATGGTCAGTTTCCATATTGACTACCACAACTGAAGCGTTCCTTATAGTATATCAATTACAACAAGGCTCTTAGTAACCATAATAAAACTTTTTGTATTACTAAAAATAGACAGAAAAAAATGTATCTTACCACCTGGTTCACTACTAAGGACTAAAATACTGTCTGCATTGAAGAATCAATAACCCAGCCTCCTGATTACATCTGTGTATACTGATATACAGATGTAGCATCTGGCACAAATAACCACACATTTTCTCAGGAAAGTTAATATTGAGATCTGGGTACCAGATGTTACCTCCTAGTATGCCCTGCTTCTCTAAGCTAGTATTTTAAAGTTGTAGCTTGTAGATGTAACACTATTGGTAGACTGCATCTCTAGGTACCCCCCCCATCAGGACTCCTGGCCCAGCTACAATAACAGTCATTTTCTTTCTTGTACCATCCCGGGTCAGGTATGAACAGCAGAAAAATGTCATATATAGATACTGAATTGCTTACACAACAACACATAAATCATAAAAATCAACACTACATTTTCTATTCAATGTCGTTAGTTTTTATTTCTCATCAGGGTGGGTGAGGAGGTGTACCCATTGGCCCTGTTACATGCTTCCACTTGGCATGCAACTACTGCATCTATTTACTGGATCTTTCCTGACTGTTTTTACATCTACAGACAGTATATGTAAGGAGGTAAACCTCTGCTATCTGTAGTATATTCTGTTCAACAGGTTTATTTCATTCAGGCTCTGTTTACCTGGGAACTTTTTATTGGCTGGGACCCCCTCCAACAAAGAACTACGGGCTCGTTTATAGTTCAAATCATCCATCACTAAAAAGGTGTACTAACCTGAATCTAAATAAGGTCCTTCTCATATTGTCGCCATTAGATTGAAAGAGAAAAAGAAAAATGACAAAATCCCTTGGGAGAAGTGTTAACTATAAGAACAAGAAAACAGATACTCTAAGCTCCAAGTGCAGAATAAATTGTGTCTATGTGTTTTAGTAAACAAAATATGAAATAGTGAATGCATAACCTAATGATATACATGTACTTCGCTTAAATGAGAGTATAAAAAAAAAAAAATATTCAGGAAAAAAAATCTAGAAAGGAATCCATCTCATACTGACAAGAAACTGTACTTGAGAGAACCCTCCCTGTGAATGTTAATAATTTGCCTCAAGCTTTCTCGTTGCACACAATAGGTCAGAGATGCCCTAGGCTTATTTTTCCTACAAAACAGCATCACTAAGGGTCAAACACTGCCAGAGGCTTCAGCCAGCTTTCACGTTCTTGTTTTTGAGGCTGAAAAGAGATTGGACTTCAAACTATGCATGATCAACCTTGGTTTCAAACTTGTCTGAGAAACACTGTAGGTAGTTTGCATTTATCACTTTTTTCAAATATTCAGTAAAACAATGCATCTAATCTTCTAACATGGATAATAAGGGCATATTTATTAAGGGGCAAAATAAACTGAATAGCATTTTTTCCTTGGTAACTTCCAATATTTAAGACTTTTCAACAATTTTGCCTACTTACTGTATATATTTCATTTTCATCACATTTCACCTCTCCCAATTTTTTTCACTGTAACTTTTTTGATATCACCATGTTTTTGACCTAGTTTTATCTACTTAAAACTGTAAGTTGACTTTTAAATGTTTTAGCTAAAATTGGAAAATTACATTTTAATGTAGACAAATGCCACTAGGTTGAAAATGTGTCTGAATAAAAAAAAAAAGTAAGAATAGGAAAAATATCTGAAATTATTTTTGATGCATTTTGACCTTTAAGATGTGGCCTAATTAAGCGCTTTTTTGTGGTTTTTCCTGTGTGGCAAAATGCAAAGTGACTCAAGAAGTACCGTATATAAATTTAAGCAAAAAAAACATGTAAAATAGTATACTTGACTTATACACGAGTAATACTAGTTTTTAAAGCAAAGGGGCGCTGAGAAAACATGCTCTCTTTGAAAAGTTGAATCTGCAGGAAGCGGAGCAGGAGCTGGGGCTTCTGGGGATAACGGACCCCATGATCTGTCCCCCCCTGGGCCAGAGTTTGGCTTTTACTTCTGGGCCGGAATCAGGGATTCATCTGTTTGCAGTTGGATGATTTTCAAGCCTCTGCCCTGGCGCCTCACGCTGCCTACTATGGAGCTGCTTTTAACAGCCCTCGAGACTTCTTGTTCCGGGGATTTGCAGAGGGGTCTGCAGCTGCAGGTGGGGAGCAGCCCGGCTTGTTTGGTCCCCCCCACTGTTAGTCTGCACCATCACCTGCTTTACCATGGAGAACACCCCCAGAGCCACCTGCTGTTCCCCGGGATCCATGAGCAGCATGCGATCGCCTCCCAGAATGCCCTCGGCGGCCAGATGCAACTGGGACTGCTGTGTTTGGTAAGTCGGAGCAGTACAGGCAGGTGTCATGTCCAAGGGGAGACCCGTATACAGCCGCGCAGCTTCACAACCAATAGAGCATGTGGGGGAACTGGAGCAGAGCATGTGGGGGGGCCCGAGCAGAGCAACCATGTCTGCTTCTGGGGGGAATGCGCCATGGAGGAAAAAACCCTTCAAAGCCAAATACAAACTGGTCAGCCACATCAAAGTGCACACAGGGGAAAAGCCATTCCCCTGCCCCTTCCCTGGATGTGGCAAGGTCTTTGCCAGGTTGGAAAACCTTAAAATCCACAAAAGGACTCATACAGGTAGGTGGCTTGATGTGATGAGTATGTGATAGCTTACTTCTTTCTTGCTTTCCATTGCATTGTGCTTGGGTGACTAAAATGGTGCGGGGCCCAGACACTTAGGCTGTATGGGGCCCCAAAATTCCTGATGGCCGCCCTGACCACTGTATATGACAGAGGTAACGAATAGTTACCTCTGTCATATCAGTGGTTGTAACAGGGCATGTTTCCTCTTTCATCTATTCTAGTATATGCTGCTTCCTTTAGCCACAGCTGCTTCTTACTATACTCATATCTATTTGGGTTTACTGTGTATTTATACCTTGCTGCAGTTCCTTCATTCTCTCTTTCTTCATCTTATTTTACACTGGGAATCTGTATATTCAACGCACTATAAAATCAAACCCCAAGTTTTACTCTCGACTTATCCACGGGTCATAATAAATTTCATAATCGGTGGCCCAAAAACTGACCTCGACTTATACACAAGATTGACTTATACACGAGTATATACGGTAATTCATATGTTCTGTAAGAACATAGGCTCACAGGCATTTTCTCATGGTAAAACACCTGCTGACAGAAGTGGTAGCAGTCACCAGCAGTATTTCAGATTAATTAATTGGGGGGTACTGTCCAAGGCTATTTACTCATGTCCATCAAAATATTAGTGTTAGCCCCTAAGAGTAACAGAGATAGGTCTAAACTCTTTCTGTTTAAATATTTTTACAGGTTTTGCAAGCAGCAAAAGTAGACTTGTCGTACCCTTGTCCCCTGCTCTAAGCAATCAACTATTTAGAATTCCCAATCAGATTCCCAAGCGGCAGAAAAGAGGAGTGGACACTGGTGGTCATTTTTACATTTGGATCATGATTAAAAAGAGGCGAGGAGCTGTTCTGTATGACAGCTGCCCAGACAAGAGCAAAAATGCTACAGTATCAGTTCTGTAATTCAGAAACAAAGACACAGGAGTTAACTTATTTTACATAAGTAGTCTAGGGAACATGGTTCCTAAGAAATCAATCACCTAGGGGACTGGTAATAAAACTACCTTGTGGCCACAATCTTTGTGGAGTGATAGCAGTCCCAGGACAAGACTGCAAAGTTTGTTTGTGAGTTTCCTTAGCGGAGGAGAAACAAACTCCTGCTCTTCACGGAATTCATTTTGTGTCCCACTAAGTATTTATAATAGGAGGTAATGTGTCCCATTGCATTTTTACACACACAAGGGTAATTCAGGAAAGAGCGAACTTACCTGGCGATCCTTCGATTCACCTTACCGAGACTGGTATGCGCTCCCTGCTCTCCTGCACGCGGAGATCAGCGAACGCTTTAAAGGTACTTCGGCTCGGCGAGTCTATGTTTTCTTAAAGAATGCTATGGAATCTATTATACATAATTACAAAACTATGGCAACAAATTTCAGACTGAAATGAAGGTACTGGAGGGTCTTAGAAATGCTTCCCACCTCAGACTTAACGAACTGCACATCAGTGTTACTCTTTAATAATTGTTAACATGTAACAATATTTCCTTTAAATAAGTGCTTACAGAAAAAAGTGAAAATATTTTGTTAACCTTGATTAACAGGCTCTATGGTGCATTGTCAGTAATACAGGTGGTAATTTCCAACAAAAACAAAGTTTCTAAAGCAGTGGTTCTCAACCTTGTTGAGACCATGACCCCCGGTATTGACGTTTTCACGATGATGTCTGGCTCCGACGTCACTTGATGACATTCGGGCCCGACGTCACCGCGCAGGAACCCTTATATAAAAGAGCCCTGTGCTTTCTTCCAGATTCACAGCGTGTTTGCGACTGTCCCCTTTGAAAGCGTTGTTAGACGCCCAGGTTGGGAACCGCTGTTCTAAAGGGAATAAAAGAGCTGACATACATTTCCTTTTAGAAATAGTTCCCTAAATCCAGCACTTCAGTGTATGCTGGAATGTAGTCGGGTCTCAGCGTCAGCATTATTGCAGATAGCTGTGTATTTGTGTTCTTACTACTCCGGCTCTGTCAGATTGTGTATCAGCCCTTACAGTAGCTTGTGAAGATCATGTCACAGTTGTTTTCAAACATTAAATGACTTTTTTTAAGATATTAATTTGTAATTTATCAGGGGAGCTGATAATTCTTTGTTACACTAAAAACTGGACAGTGCCTTAGGGAACAGTTTAGCTAATCAAGTACTTGCCCAATTTCTCACTGCTAAAGCAATGTCTTTGCAGTATATTCTTACTTATATTTATCCCTTTTCAAATTATTGACAAATTCTTGTCCCCATTGCTTATTTCTGAATTTGTTCTATGGAATTGTCATGCCTGTTATTCATGTACTTAAAATTTAACACTGAGTTACAATGAAATGGTTAAATCACTGCTGGAAGGTGAACTATTCCCATCCTACCCAATATGTGTAGTCATTTTAATGATTTTAGAATATATAATATTAAATAAAGAATCTTGAAAAATGTGTTTGTGAAAGTTTGACTATTTTGCAACCTTTAAGGCCTATTTCAGTCTGAGTTTGTTAAAATTGTAGGGAACTATACAAGCACAACAATCACATGCTTTGAAATTTTTTATTAAAATATGACTCCTTTCATCATGCGAGATTCTTTTTGACACCATAAGGAATGATGGAAATGTGGCTGTTGGACTGACTAGCAGGATCACAACAAAGTTGCAGTATACTATAGATTTGGTGAATGAGGAGAGCCATATCAGTTAATGTAACTGGTACAATTTACCCAAGGGAATAGAATGAGCTTGCATACATATAGTAAACCAACTCTTAGAAAACTTGCATTCACCTCTCAAGTGTGAAGTTGTAAATGTGTGCCATAGCACAGAGTGTCATTCATTTACATGCATTTACGTATTTGGATTGATTGTATTGGTCTATCTCCTCCCAATTGTAAAACTAGCTTAATAAGTATCTTTTGACAGTTTCAGATAGATATTTTGTCGTCATTCTATATCTAATCACATTGAAGACCTGAGATATGTTTTATTAAACCTGGAAATAAGCAAAAATTATTTTTGAAATTTTTAGAAGAAAAACAAAAAAAGATGAAATTTAGGATCCTGCACTCTTTACATGACACTATTATAGACACTGACCATATTTTTCTTTAAACCCGTAAATAAACAGATTCTTTTTGAACATTTTAGTATTTAGAAAAAAAAGTTAGTAAAAGTAAATGTAAGAATTCTTCATTCCTTCAATGCCACTATTCAAATGTAAACACATTTATGGATATTCACCGTGTACAAAAGAGAGATATTGCCATTTTTGTCTATCAATCTTCATCAAGTTCTACTAACTTGGTTTTGAATAAATGGAAATTAGTGACATTTTGGTATAAAAAGTGTCTTTTTAACTATAGAAAGATATTCTTCATTGTTTATGACACATGCATAACTACTAACCCATAACAGATATTGGAGGTTTGGGTTGTCTCCTAGCTAAAACTATCACTTGAATCCATTTCACTTATACAGAGTCACATGGGAATTAGATGTTATTGCTATTCTATTGCAGTGTGTAGGATGAGATTCTCCAAATCCCAAAAATACTCTTCAATAAAATTAACAATATAGGACCCTGGCCATTACAAGTGAAATGTTTACATCACCTTTTAAAAGCGGGATATAAAAATATTAGATATTACTCCATATGTAGTTGTTCCATACTATTGTTGTTAATAACATGAATGCTTAATTCAGCTTGAACTAATGTAGGTTTAGAAACCTCTAGCACTGCTAACATATCCAAGGCTCCTGTAAAGGAATCTGGGGAAAAGGTTTTACACAGGATCACCAATACTAGGGGCACATTTACCAAAGTCGAATTGCTTATCCCTATAAAAACGAATTTGGTTAGCTCTGGATTTAGTGATATCGATAGTATCGCCTATTTATCAAAGCACTGGAAGGCATTATCGCAGTGGATATCTCTGTGTATCGATATCTCCTGATTTAACGCTTTTCTGCATTATTTACTAAGATAAGTGTTTTTTTTTTGGCCATTTCTGTTGCTTAATATATCGCCACTCTCTGGGTGGTGTTATCCATTACTTTCAATGGG
>WMED01029409.1:0-10270 GCA_019650415.1 Pipa parva
TGCTTATGGCCGCGAGAGGAAGCTCCAGTAGGTAAGTAATACAGCTTATACGCGTGTATATGTCAAGTATATGGTTTTAAATGATTTTTTTAACCTAAATTTCTAGACTTATACACGAGTATATACGGTAAGTGTTTCCTTCTATGGTGGTCAATTTCTGTGGTTGTGTTTGGTGAGCAAAAAGGTGCCGAAAAACAAACAATTTAACAAAGGTAAGATAGTAAAATGCTTCTAAAATGTTTTTTTGGCTAAGGGTTGATACAAATTTTTTTGTCTTGTGCATCGCGAAACTGGTTTCGATCATGGGTATGAAAAAAGGGAGTTAGTCGTCTCTGGGTTCCTGATTGTTTTGCATGAAACTATTCTAGCAAAAGTAAGAAATTATATAGACTACTGCAGACCACTAAAGACTTTGTTATAGATCAAATGTAGTATATTATATAGTTTACACACTGCAGATCACTTTGGGGGTTATTGACTGAAGTCCGAAATTGTTGCGTATAGGTGCGAATTCGCCAGATAAAGACAGTCGCAATAGGCTGCTACTGTCGCAGTCGTGTTTTTATAATGAGAATTTTGTCACACTAGCGACTTCACTATGGATAAATTGGCACAATCTCAACAATTAAAAAATTGTCGCGACTTTACAATGGGGAAATTGTCGCGGATTTGCTATGGAAATCCGCTGTTTGCGAATTTGACAGTCGAATTCGCACCTTAGTGAATAATCCCCTTTATTTTCTCACCCATTGTAGAATATTGTTATAATTTACATAAAGGTTATATATCCCAGCCCTGCTAAACCAGCCAGAGAAAGGGGCTACGCTACCTTACAGATATTTCCAACAGCATGCTTTTGGGTATTTTGCCTATTTACCCTTTTTATATTTTTAAATGTACTAAACCAAACCTGCAATTCCTCCATAATAAACTGCCAGATATTTCAATTTCTATCTTCACTCCAGATTAGATTGGAACAAACTGTTATTCTGAAGTACTAATGTGTCACAGTCCCTTGGAGATAATATCAGTCTTGGAAAAACAAACTTATATTTTCAACGAGGTTGTGCTCTTGAAACCAATGTGATGCCAGTTTGCCCAGACACGTCTTATCTCCGAGTTGGCAAATTAGTCCCATAGAGTTCCTAATTCAGGAAAAACAGAACTACATTCTGAAAAACTCTACAAGAATAGTGTAGATTTTGCATTAGAATAATTCAAGGAAAATAAACAGGATAGAAAAAGAGATTTGCTGATTGGTTTGGTACAGCAATTATTTCTTTGCTGTAAATGTAAAAATGCAATTTTCAATGTTGAGTTCCTGATTTTTATTGGACTGTTTTGTTTTTATGTCCCCGCTGGTTGCAGACATATTAAGGTTTTATGTAGCACTTCATACATTTGTATTAAAGTGCACCTGTCACCTCAAAACCAATAATAATTTAGGTTGTACTAGTGAAATAAATATTTTTGTAAATATATATGTATTTAAAAAATGTAGCTTTATACAGTGTTTCTCTCTGTCATCTTCCCTGTCAGCCTGACTTTTCTTTCCAGAGTGTCAGGTGGGGGGGGGGGGGTTAAATGATAATTGACATGATAGCTCCCCCAATCAGATCCCTTAAATTGCGATGCAGCAGAGATCTAATTGGAGGAGCTATAATGATAATCATCATTTAGCCCTGCTCACCCGGGAAATAAAAGTCAGGCTGAAAGAGAAGATTTCCTGATGTCACTTGTTTTGTTGTAGTGCAATGAGTGGAATAGAATACAACTCATTGGAAGTCACAGGTGGACCTAGAGAGGATATTTCATTAAAGTCTGAATTCAGCAGGCAAAGTACCAACAGTAATGCAATCACCTGGAAGAAGATTGTCATACACATCTCCTAAAAGACTCCCACACTGACTGAAACATAGTGCCTGGTAAGATGCCTCTCTAGATCCATCAGGGAGTATATAACTTCCTATCTTCTTTGTGTCCTAAAGCTGAAGGTCCAGAGTCACCTTAAGACTTAAGGTCAGACAAGTCAGACTTAAACAACTTGGTACATCCCCAGATTGCTCATACTATCCTAAACTACTAGTAAACTGGATACCACTAGATATCCTTGAAAATATGAAAAACCACCTCACACACTATCTGTTAACAATGAGGAACCCTAGTGGTTAAGTCCAAAAAACAGTACCTTGCTTTACTACATCAAAGTAATGTTCTTGAAAGCTCTATCATTTGCCCTTTTCCCATCTACAGTATTTTATTTAGCAGATGTGTCTTACTGACACATCTTACTGACACAACTGGTCGACACTCCAAATGGGTGTCCAACAGATAACATCTGTACCAGTTTGTGACTTTGTAGTTTTGCGATGTTATTTTACTGATAATATCCCACTATATAGCATTAGGATTTGTTGTTGGATAGATTGTAATTTATTACTTTGTTCCAGTGTATGATTCTTTTGATTTCAGGATGTCAAACTGATAACATTCAGCCATGATGTACCAGTTTCAGTATAAAATACAGTTAGTCCTCGGGTTACAACGGTCTCGAGTTACGTCGTTTCGGGGTTACAACGCTTTATACAATGCCATGTTCCGACTTACACGGTTTCGTGACGTAAGTCGAACTGCATGCAACCATGCCTTGTTCCGACTTACACGGTTTGCGACGTAAGTCGAACCATACTGTATGAATGTATGATCCGACTTACATCGAAATTCAGTTTACGACGCCACGTAAGAACGGATCAACGACGTAAGTCGAGGACTACCTGTAGTCATTCTCAGTTCCATATTATTGCCTGATGAAGAGGCCTTAGGAGCCTCGAAAGCTTGCATTTACCATCTATTTCGTTAGCCAATAAAAGGTATCACCTATACTCTCTTAACTGACATCATATATAACATGACAAGGGGACGTTTCCGTCTTGTCTGGGAATTTAACCAGTAATTGAGATGATGGTAGTCTAATATTGTGGATAACCAGTACCATCATCATCTACTAAGCCTATTTGTGCAGTATGTTCGAAAGGAAAACTTGAAAGTGAACAATAAAATGTTGTTCGGCATTTTTTTATGATGTCATGCATTTTGTATAGCCAAATACATCTTACCAGGTGGAAAATGTATAATTAATTTGCTTTTTCAGAAATGATATACTGTTGGATAGTTATTTCGCACCTGCTCCCTAACATTCTCTCCTGTATAAGAAGGCGTTAGAATTTGCTGTTTTTATGTAAATATGCATCAAAAACATGGTTGAGACCACTGATTACATAAGCTAATAACATTTGTAAGGAACATTTTCCTTATGGACTTAAAGGATTGTTATATACAGTATATAATGAGTTGACAAGCGTGTACAGAAGATTAGTAAGTTTAGAGCTTCCTGAGCAGCCCCATAAGGCTGTCATCTGCAATCTGCAGCACAATGAAGTTCTATAGACATCATTGGGAGGGAAAAAATCAAGGTTGAGGGAAGACAAATGGCTAAAGGAGTGCACTGCCCCCAGAAACAGCTTCCTACATGTGCAAAACACTTGTGTACTTTATATATTCCTCTTTCAAGGTATCTTCTACCTCTTTATTAAGAATATAGTCCAACAGAATGTATAGAAGGTAAGCCCATCATGTGTGATCTCCAGTTCATGGGCCATTTCTAGTAGTGTCTGGACTGCGAAATTGAATGGGGCACCATACATGAGGGGATGTTCTTTTTAATACCAAGTGATGCTAAAACTTTATGCTTCTTAGTAGCAAACACTGTCAGAGAAATGAATCAACAGGCGCAATCATTTACTGAGATATATGAACCCAAAGCAACCAATCAGAGGTTGGCTTTTATTGATATAACTCCCCTATACAAGTGAATGCTAACTGCTGATTGGCTGATACTGTTTGGGTTACTAGACTTCAATAAATTATTGCCCTTGATGATGAATTCCTATGTGTGTGTTCAATGTTTTATTGTAGGAAACAGCTCAGATACACTCTGTTTCCTAATAGGTTTAAGACTTTTGCACTTAAACATTCCCCCTCCCCATATTTATTTACCTACAACCTAGTAATTTTCTGATTGCAACCTGGATTATTTTCCTTTGTTATTTTAACAAGTTTAAGGCTGGGTTCACACTAGATAACTTTCAGTGGGGTTTTTTTAAAATAGGCTTACTATTGTCTATGGTGAAAACACAATAACCTGGGTGGATTATCCCACAGGAAACAATGGATATTGTTTTACCAACTCATCTGAAAATCAGTTAGTGTGAACCCAGCCTAAAGCAACAAAGGCCATCAAAATTTCTGTTTCAGAGAAAATGGCTTCCTTGGTGTGAATTTTTAATACAATGCAACCAGCTTTCTCTGTGCTGATTCCTATGTATAGTAATGAACAATAATTTTCCTGTCTATTTGTCACTGTTCAATAAAAGTTAAACAAATGCATTTTCAAGTATAAATTATTTACTTGTTTCCATTCTTCGCAATTTAGGGCCAGTTTGGTACTGATGCTCCTTCCCTTTCTCAGCTACTTCAGCAGTTCAGTTTGGAAACTTAAGTTAAAGAATTGATTGACGGGCTGTATAAATCCAAATAACCAATCAGAAGCCTTAATCTGTCATCCACCTTATTTTTTTAATTCTTAAAGGTGTAGTTTACCTACTACAAGCAATTGTTAAAGAAAGGACTAACTGCAGATATTACTTCAATAACTATTAATTTTGACCCTCTTGAGACACTGCCACTACAGTGGCAAAAGAATGCTGTATCCTTCTGACTAGGAAGAAATACATAGAAGCATTGTGCACCACTACACAGGAGGCAGAATTAATTGCATTATTCACATAAAAGACTAAGTACAATGTTCTGTTGTTCTCCAAACGTAGCAGTTTAATTGTGAATGTTTCATCATCAAACTAGATGACATCCTCAGTGCATGGTTGAGATACAATGTATCATGAATGATTGTGTTTATATAGGTTTAGAGTAGCACTATGCTGGTAAGTGATTGGACATTCCATTCATAAGATCACTCTGATTGGTTCTGAGGGAATGGTTAAGATGCTGTGATTAATAGGTTCAAGATAGTGTGATAAGTAGCTGTCACATATTACTATTAACCTCTGTAGATTATATTAATATGGTTATGACATATACTCCATGTGGTTGATGAAGTTTTGTGGTCATTTCTGATATATTCTTTACGTTAGGTAGTGCAATCCATCTGGTTGACTGTCCAGGAGTATTTTGCACTCTTTCTTTCTTCATTATATAACATCTGCTGAAATTTTGTGGATACCTGTTCTGGGCAAATAAATCAAACAAGTACTTCAAAGCTAAACAAGTACTTTTTTCAAAGGTTGATAAGAAAGCTCATCCACAAAATCAGTCTGATATGATACAGGTGCTGTAATGAAAACCGGAATGCCGTGTGGGTGGAGCCTGTGACAAAACATCACAAGATGGTGAAATCTCTCTCAAACTTTCAAAACAAGATGGTGATCAAGCATTACATGATTTGCGTAGAAGGACATCAATAGACTTCATATTCTGTGGTAATATTCAGGGGAATTCATCAACAGTCGCAATCATTTACACAGGTCTAGTAACCCATAGTAACCAATCAGTAGTCAGCATTCTTTGGTGTAAGGAAGCAAGAATAATAAAAGACTCATTCTCATGGGTTGCTATGGGTTACTAGACCTCTGTAAAGTTTGCCCCTGTTAATGAATTCCCTAGATTGTGTTTGTGAAAAATAAAAAATAAATTGCTTTTTTACCTAAGCCTTTGTTTTCATAAAATGCAGCTACATTTACAGTAGGTAATATGCATTGACTGTTAATGTCAAAATGCCTTTACAGTATGTAAAGAAAATACTATTTTCAGCAGTTCAGGAGTGACATTAGGCAATGGGAAGTTACAATGGTTTTGCTATGACAGCTATTAAATTCATTTCGTACTTCTCAATTGTAAAGTTGACTTGACTGAATTTCTTTTTGTTTCAACACGTCCCTGAGGAGCAACAATTTGAAGAGTAATCCGTTGGCTTTCTGCCTACACATTTGCCTGACTGCTGGATTACTGCTCTAATTGTTTCTTATGCGAGGATGATGAGGTGTGTATTCTGGAGGTGGGGCCATCTATTCAGGTGGTGCTGCAAATCTAGAAAACAACTGCACAGTTGCCAGAATAAGCTTTGCTTTGATGTTTGTTTATTTATCTTTTGTGCGTTTCATTGTGATTCAATTTATGTTCATTTGAAATAAATATTTTTACTTAATGCATAAAGAAAATTTTCAAGACTTGCATGTCAACTGGTTCTTTAATTATTTCTAGAAATCATGCATTGGTCAAACTCGATATAATTCAAAAATGAATGATTCAAGTGGTATATTGGGGGATGGGTACGGGTTATGGGCACAGTCTTTGGCATTTATCATGTCATACATCTTAAATCCTTTTCTTCCCTTTAACAGCATAAATGACTACCACCAGATTATAATTTGGGCGACTACGATAGTCATGGATTTATGGCATTTGCACAGGTACTTCATGTATTTAGCAAGTAGTGGAGTCAGCCACAGTCATGAATTTGACTAGATGTAGTGCTCTGAATTCACCTGTTTGACTATGCCACATCAGAGTTGTAAATTGGTGTGTTGATGGTAGGACTCCAGTGTGGCATAAGGCTACTATTTCTTCAAAAGTGACAATGAATACTGTGATTAAATTTGTCTACAACTAAATTTGAACTAGAGACAGGGTGAAATAGAAACAGATTTATTATTCATTTATATACAGGTAGAGGGATATGTTGAGGGTGACATCACTGCACTTCTCTGCGGGAATTTACATCACTCCGCATGACTGCACATGACTGTGCACATCCTATGCAATGTGTTGATCTTGCATCTGATTCTATACCTTACACAGGGTGTGTTCTTAAACACCTCATCATTATCATGCAACTTTGTCCTATTTATCAAGCATTGGAGCAAGTGGCAAATTTGGCAAGGTGTTTTACTCTGAATTGGCCAGTTTAACTCTACCATTTCAATGTGGCAAAGTAGGGGTTTTATGGAGGGCAGCCTTTCACCCAAATCACAAAAGTAAGAAAGTGTTAAAATGACAATATGAAGTAGCAATCCTGTTGCAAAGAAAGGGACAAACTTAATACTTGTATAGTTGGCATTATCACTTACAATCACTTAGATTGTAAGCTCCTTGGGTCAGGGACCTCCAACCTCTTGTGTCAATCATTACCTAGCACTTCATTTGATGTACCCTTGTTATATTTTACTTGTATTGTTTAATGCACTTTTCCCTTGTCTGTATTGTACTTGTATCGCTGAATTGTACAGCGCTGCGTAAATTTGTGGTGCTTTATAAATAAAATTACACATACATACATGCATTATAACACAACAGCATTGGTGACCAAAATGTGACAAAGTTCTGACAATGTGAATTCTTATTATCAATCTTGCCTACTAATTGTATATTGACAGTATTGTAAAAAGATAGCTCCAGTAAAAGTGATATTTTCTCCTTTAACCCTTTCGCTATGGGGCCAGATGATAAATTATTATCATGGCGCAGAACCATAACCCGTACGGGGCCAGATAAATCATGATTCCGTATCATGGCACTGCGCCATGACACGTACGCGGGTGGTGGTTCCGTATCATGTCGCTGTGCCATGACATGTACGCTGGTGGTGGTTCCGTATCATGGCGCTGCGCCATGACACGTACGCGGGTGGTGGTTCCGTATCATGGTGCTGCACCATGACACGTATGCGGGTGGTGGTTCCGTATCATGGCGCTGCGCCATGACACGTACGCGGGTGGTGGTTCCATATCATGGCGCTGCGCCATGACATGTACGCAGGTGGTGGTTCCGTATCATGGCGCTGCACCATGACACGTACGCTGGTGGTGGTTCCGTATCATGGCACTGTGCTATGACACATAGCGAAGGGGTTAAGCAGATCCATGGGAATCATGGGAAAATTACATCACTTCACTTGACTGGGGTGAAGTTGCATCATTTCATACCCTGTTATTGTTTTAATGACTACATAGGGAATAGTGTCCAATGCTATTTGCTTCTTCACCAAGGGTATCCTCAGGTTAGTGAAAAATGAGTCGCGAACTAGCATCTGTTGGTGCAAAGGGATATAAATTTGCTATGTTTGGCAGAATAACCCCCTAAAACCAATAACGTGAGCTGTATAATGTTGTTGTATATCCAGTAAAGCACCTGCACTATCTCTAGTGAAGTCTGAACAGGCTCTTTAAAATATGAACACAGGCAAATGATTGATGTTTGTAACCGCTAGTCACAGAGTGCATGGTAGGGTGTGCTTTGTCCGACATCTCTGCAAAAAACTGACGTCCCAGATTATGTTATTGCTGTATAACTAGTTTTGGGTGCACACAGATCAGCAGCTGCCAAACATAACAGATGGGTATTTCAAAAATGTCTTGTGAATTGAAAGGCATATCAAAGTGATTTATTGATTTATTTGCTGCCCCTGCTGGAGTTGGAGACTGATTGTATGAATTCAATCTTTGGAAATCTGCAGCTTGTATACAAATGATGAAAGCGTTCTTTGTTTCTCCGCTATCTCTCTCTCTCTCTCCCTATATGTGTATTTATATGAAATGGGATAAGGGAAATAAAATTAATTGACGAATGGGTGTTTAAACAAAAAGGAAAGGGGGAGCCCAGTCCTGAGGAAGGGGCTTAGATGCTTCTAATTATGACATTGGAAATAGGTCTCAGGGTTTCACAACATTAATTTTCATATAACAATAGTTATACTTTTCTCATGTGCGTTGCTGGAACTTGCCATTCAATAGAACACTGGGGGCATTCAGAAAACTGTACATTGTATATAATTCACTCAATAGTTATGTTCAATTTCAGAATTCTCCATAGCAAAAGTTGGCATTAGCTCTCATCTCTCTCCGTAGAGATTGTTTAAAGCCAATTTTCTCAAGCTACATTAGAACATACCAGTCAGATAATTGCAGGTGCCTGACATAAAAATAAGGAATCTTTATTGTCTCGTTCATATGTTTTCCAAAGTTGCCATCCTTTTCAATTCTCCCTCTGCAATAAAAACTGGAAGGAAAACAAAGGCTCTTTAAATGTTTTCGATATTGTTACATGGAAAATATGTCTTGGTTAAAAATAACCTTTTTTTTTTCTGAAGGTTTACTTACTTCTGTATTTTAACAGTGTGGCATCCTGAAATAAACTGATAAACAGATCCCGGGTATAATGACCCAGAAGGGCTGTAATCAGACCGGTCCAACAATAACGTTCTCAGATGTACAATCCTCAGTTTAGGCATTTTAATACACATGTCTTATTAATGATAATGCTAAACTGACTGTAGGAAATGCTGGAAGGAGATCATTAAAAAGAGCAGATGTTAGGAGTATTACAGTATTATATTTACCATTTGGCATGTAAATACACTTGCAGGTTTTGCTTCATGAAGTTGTACCCTTTCTAATGTATCAGAAGGAACATAATCAAGTTAGTTTAGCTCATTGGAGACATATTTACAGTACTAAAGGGACAAAGTGTGCCTTATTTCTATATGCTTTGTACATTTGACTTTATACATTTTATTTTTGCATAGCTATAAAAATGAAAACATCGTGAATAAAAAATGTTATTTTTTTTCTGATAACGCTGGCAAAACTGTTTATCATCACATAATTTAAATGATTATTTCATATTGCTTTTTTAAAAATTATTTTCTTGTTGTTGTTGACCTCTACCACACACACACACACACACACACATACACACACACATGCACACACACGCACAAAAAAAAAAAATTACCATAGATCATTGTGGCTTTTTGCCAAATGCGTTACACAGATTTCAGTCAAATTTCTGTAAAAAAAAAAAGAAGAGATTTTGCTGGTGGAAAAATAAAACAAAGATAAGATACTATAATAGGAACAACTTTAAATGAAGGAACAACTATTAACAAATGAGACATACACGGTAGCATTGGTAAAATTATTTATTTATTTATTACATTTTTATTTAACATATAATATTTAATTTAATAAGTTACATTTATTTTATATAATATATTATATATTATTTTATATACTATATATATTTAATATATAATATTTAATTTAATAAGTTATATTTATTTAATATAATATATATATACTGTATATATATATATATATATATATATATATATATTTAATATATCAAAAATTTCTTTATT
>WMED01029410.1:0-10270 GCA_019650415.1 Pipa parva
AGATGCGACAGTAGCCCATAAAGCCGCACATTGCCCTGCAGAGCCACATATTGCCCCACAAAGCCGCATATTGCCCCGCAGAGCCGCACATTGCCCTGAAGAGCCGCACACTGCCCCGCAGAGCCGCACACTGCCCCGCTGACCCAGGTCTTTCCCCACAAAAGTGTTAATTTCCCCAGCAGATGCAAATTACTCAGTAGAGCTGCATATTGCCCCACAAAGCCACTGATTGCCCCGCAATGCCATGTATTGTTTTTAATCTGTTGTTTTCTTGTGGAAAACCTGATGCAGCCCAGCCTCACCCAAACTCTAGCTCCAGTGGCCCCCGGGTAAATTGAGTTTGAGACCCCTGCTTTAGAATTTAGCTCACTTCCACGCATTAATCCAATTCCACTCAACATAAACAGGGTGATAATCTGATATAAATAGCTCTGGTAGTATTCTCTGTACTCACTTCCCTTGTCACACAGGAGAAATGTATAGCAATCAGGATCAGACAGCACTGCTCAGCACAGGAGAGGTTAATCTTTCACTGAACTGCATGAGCACACTTTCCTCTCTGTCTCTCCTCCTATTCTCTTACTCACTTCCTCTAACCAGGCACTCCCATTCCTTTCCCATACTGCCTCAGTACTAACACATAATAGAATAGAAGTGAATATATAGAATCAGGCACCCAGTAAAGCCATCGCAAGGTTTAGTCCTACCCGTCTTTTTACTAGCCCAGTGACATGTACATAATGGTTAACCAGAATGCAGGACTGCACACTGCTTCTTTGTGGAGATTATTTAATTAACACCACATGTGGAAAAACAATTTACAGAATATAAGTGACGTTATACACAGAGTCCTTGTGTTAATACCGCAGCCACCATTAGCCAACAGTACAAATAATGTCCATTTTCAGCAGATAAAAGACCTGCATGGATGTTAATCCAACAAACCTGTTAAAGGGGAAGTAAAGATACAAAAACAAATATTCTATAACATATAGCTATAAGTCAGCTTTAAAAAAAAATGTGCTGAAAATTCAAAAACTTAAAAGTAGAATTGTTAACTTTATAAAATATAGGAGGGGTACAGTGGATTGCACTGCTAGATAGAGATATACAAAGCTAATGATGATTGATAAAGACTAAACTTTGCTGTAATGGGCAGGGGACGCCTATCAGGAAGCACTGGGCTGGTGTTCAGTCTCCAGGAAGTTGATTTAGTTCCTAGACTGTGGGTAGTACACAGATCTGCCTTCTGCCATTATCTTCGCCATGGGGGGCAAGTGGGTTCCACTCCTTGTCACTCAAACCATGCTACTCCTTGTCAGCTTGTGTGCAGTCTGGGGGAGTCACACCAGTTCCCCTGCACCAGCCCCCATCACCAAATGTAAGTATAAAGGCTTGGGGTGGGTTTTTGTGCATTAAAGGGGCAGTTCAGTATAGCCATATGAAATCAGAAAAAAAAACAAAAAACACCACTTTCATTAAAATATGTTTAATCTATTTTAAAATACCTGATACTGGATCTCCTATTCCCTTTGCTGCCTTTTTTTAAATGGACTGGGATTTTTTTTTTTCCTTCCAGCAGGAAATGACACAGCCTGTCACTGATTGGTTGCTCTCTCTCCTTCTGCTAATAGTCTTGCCAGTACTTCTAAACTGCCCTTACATATAGCAGGAACTAATCTGCACACACAGCAGAAAATCTTACAGCAATGCTTAGGCTGAGATCACACAATGAAAATACATGGAATGGTCTTGCAAAAACACACTGGATTTGCTATGACACACTAGCGTTTCATAGAGAGGAATATGCGCTAGGACACTTCTTGCTGCATTTTTTTTCGACTGTAAACAAATTGTTTTTTTAACAAAGCGTATTAACAGAATAAGCTTTACATTGTGTGGGTTTCCTCCCACAATCCAAAAAACATACATCTGTATCTGTTTATGTGTGTGATTGAATAGGGAAATTAGATTGTAAGCTCCATGGGGCAGGGACTGAAGTGAATGATGAATCTCTAAAGTGCTGTGTAATATATCAGCACTATATAAATGAATAAATACCGTACATACAGTACATACATTAAATGTAACCATAATGAGACTGATCTATATTTTCCTGTGTGCCTCACCTTCTTTTAAATGTTTCATTCCAAAAGGAATCTGTTTTTCTCCTGTAGCTTACCTCTCTACTGCTTAAGCTTTATACTTATTTAGCAACATTAGTTTACATTCATGTCACATTAGGTGCATCAAATGTATATCCCAAAAGAAATTATATATGCAAAGGGCTAAATGATAGCTTTAATTTGATATGCATTTATCTATTGAGTACCAATCAAATCATCATAAAATTGAAAGCTTTCTGGATCAGGAACCTCTATAATCACTGCCTTTGTTTCATTGTGTTTCGGCGAATATAGCAAGCACAGTAGCACAATTCTGATGTAAAATTGCTATTGCAGTTGCTCAATTTGCTAAAACATACAGGAAGAAGAGGATTGCAGAGCTTGTCAAGAGCAGAAAAGATCGGCAAGTGATACAGAGCAGGAGGGTAGCGCTGGACCAAACGAGATGATTGGTAAGTATTCCCCCCTCCCCCTTAAGAATCACCCCAGATAAAACTTGCTTTAGTTCTCCTTTACAGGGGTGATTTTTAAGTGGGCAGGGGGAAATTATTACTGCTTGGAGTTTTACAATCCAGCGCAGCCTCCTACTGTCATTGTCACACCAACTGTGAAATTCTGTGGTCCTCTTTCTATCTGCCTCCTGTTAAGTCTAGGTTCACACTGGCATATTGAAAAACACTGAAAGTAATGAGTATTACATGTACAATGTAACACTACCGTTTCATAGAGAGAAACATGCACTGGGACACATCATGTCACATTTTTTGAGCATATAGAATGCAACGCAAACAATGTGACAGATTTAGTAGCAATAAGAATTGAACAATAGCAGTCACACATGAAATAAAAGTGATGAATAAATGCTATTATCTTTATGTGAAACGTGTTGCAAAAATACACCAGTGTTAATGCGATGGAGTTTTTTGAGATGCGCTTTTTTTTTTATACATGATGCGCACCATTTGCCAGTGTGAACCTGGCCTTAAACTCAATGAGGTGAGCATGCTCAGAAAGTTATACATCAAAATTCTGCTTTTGAGCATGCTCACCTCTTCACAAGTGCATGTGTGCGCAAATCGGCTATATACCAAGCATTGGAGTGTGTTGAAGTGATGAATTTCCAAGACGTACTGCTCCAAATTTAACAGTTTCACTTTGCTAGATCAAAGTGCTGAAGTAGTGTGTTTATGGCAGGGCTGCTATTTGTACACTCAAATAACACAGATAATGTAGACATGAAGTGACAACATGAGTTAGGAATTCTGAATAGGATGTTGCTTGATTGAATTTGCATCACTATGCATCCTCTACTGTTCTACAAGTGAAACCAATGAGAATAAGGAGTGGAAAATTTGCCTGTTGGAGTGATGTCACACAAATTTGCTACACCATTTGAATTGACAACTTGATAAATATTCCTCAAATTTGGCTTCACAGGACACATTTTTAATAGTACTCTAATTAAAACTGTGGTGCAACCGGTAGATTACAGCCTTGCATAGGGCTGATCTTCATCTGAGTCATGGCTCGGTAGTCCAGTTAGGGCTGAAAAATTGCTGTCCCTTTAAAAGAGACACACATATATATATAATGTAAGATAGAGAGGTCGTTTCGACCAGATCCAGTATCTTCCATTATAATATAGGATGGCGTGATTGTGTGTATATGTATGTATTTATGTATGTGTGTGTGTATATATATATATAGAGAGAGAGAGATGAAGATGAGTATTGAAATTCTTGGTGATACCTGTTTTTTATTGGACTGAGAAATAATTTAGATAGCTTTCAGGGGGTATGTCTTCCCTTTCTCAAGTCTCAAGCTAACTGACTGTAAGATCAATAAAAAGGTATCACTAAGTATTTCAATACTCATCTTTATAGCACATATAGTAAAAAAAAATGAGCAAACAGCATAGAAGCTTTCTAGCCAATGGGTAAGGAGAATCCTTGTCACGGGTTCTTTGAGCTACACTACTCTTTCCCAATGAGTGCTAAGCCCGCCCATTAACCTGCTACTGTGTGAAGCCTGGAAGAGAAGTCTGCAGAGAGGGAGAGAGCAGTATTATAATGGCGGGTAAGCTATTAAGCGGCTGTGTCTTTGTAAGACTTCTACACAATAGTGTTAGACAGTGTTAGGATAACAACAATTGTAATATGTATTACAAACGTCTCTCTTGACACTGTACACAGTGTGTGTTTATGTAAAGGGAGGGGGAGGAGGAAAATAAAGTGCCTGCAGGGCTCCTCCTGTATGTATGTGATTAGATGTTTCCTTAACTACGCAGAGAGAGCCAGTGGGAGAGAGAGCCAGTGGGAGACATTCAGAGGGAGAGATTCAGTGGGAGAGAGCTAGTGGGAGACATCCAGATTGAGAGACATCCAGTGGGAGAGAGAGCTAGTGGGAGACATCCAGTGGGAGAGATTCAGTGGTAGAGAGCCAGTGGGAGACATCCAGTGGGAGAGAGGGCGAGCCTGCTGTAATTACAGCACTGCATTGTTACAGAACAAAACATGTCCCTTTATGTCATTCTATTCTTATGGCCATGTTAGGAGTGAGTGGGGAGGTTGGTGCAGGCTGATTTAATAAAGATTAATTAAAACCTTGGTGGTATTGACCGGTAACTCACTGCTGCCAGTGCTCGAACAAGGGGCTCTGGCTTCAAAGAATACTGATTAATGGAAATGATTTATTGGAGGGAGCCCTGAAGTACTGGCCTGTGTGGTACCAAATTATTTAACCCGAATCAAATGAGTTTGTGACATGCATCTTTATTATAAAATATCTGCACATTGGTAACATAGAAGTCACAGTGCTGGTACTATTGGTACAATAGAAGTCACTACAATAAGTGCTGCATTTACCACTGTGTCCTCTGCCATTACTGCTGCATTTGCCAATGGAAGTGCCTCACAGTGCTGTGCACATGTGTGCTTACATTACTACTGCATTTACCCACTGTGCAATGCACATGTGGGCTTCCATCATTACTGCATTTACCCACTACGTTGTACATTTGTCCGCTTCCACCACTACTGCATTTACCCATCATGCTGTGCACATGTGCACTTCCATTACTACTGCATTTACCCATTACGCTGTACATGTCCAGGAGGAGCTCTGCCGCAGCTGTCCTATCAGAGAGTGAGTGCTTCTTCAGTTTAAGCCACAGATCCGACCTGAAAACTGTCATGTTGAGTGTATGGCCTGCACTTAAGGACCGCTCGCTTGCTGGGGGGGGGGATCGAAGATAGCAGCGGTGTCAATGGCACACGTGCCTGCGGTTCGCCATCGCTGTTGTACGCAGACCTGATGAAACTAACACCTTAATAGTTTTCACCTACTTAGGTGGTTATTCTCTAAAGTCCGAATTCGACTGTTAAATTCTCAAACAACAGATTCTCATAGCAAATCCGTGACTGCAATAATTCTCCCATTGCAATGTCTTTTAAAGCTGCGACTGCGACAATATTTCCATAGTAAAGTTGCAAATGCAACACTATTCTCATTATAAAGACGAGACAGTAGCAGTCTATTGCGACTGTATTTATCTGGCAAATTCACACCATTACGCAACAATTTGGACTTTAGAGAATTAGCCCTAAATTAGTCTTTTTAACTGAAGGAACAGCTATCATTAATTCATTGTAAACAGATTATACCGTACTCTCCCGGTAACTAATTAGAATGTTAATAATGTACATATATTACTGTAAAAATTTTTAGACAAGTATAATATTTTGCAGAACATTTTAGACAATTATATAAATACATAATGCAATAATGATAATAATACATAAATAATTATATAAATACAAATAAATTCTGTCCATTCAAGCCAATCCCTCTCAACTTCAACAATGTAAATTTGGGTTTTGTTCAGCTTTTGTTAAAATCCTTTTGGAGACAGGTGTATTCATGTGGATTCTATTTTTTTTTCCCTGTTTTGCTTCACTTCCTTACATTAAGGAGGCACTACTTGCTTGTATCAGGTACTAATAAGCAGACATTTAACAGTCAGAATGCCCTTCTATACACATCATGGGGAAAATGGCAGATAGATCAGATTATTCATTAAAAAAAAAAAAAAAAAGCAATGATGAGGATTAGTTACTATTCCTCCCAATATTTTGGATTTTGAGCTGATCATAGAAATACCATTCAATTTGAAACAATAAACAAACCAATAGTTTTTTTTATAAATATATCTATATATTGGTTTTCATTGATCAAAAGCAGTCAACCTAGATCTCTTTAGTTGAGCATTATATTAATTGTCCACACTGGGAAATTTTGATCACTCCCCCTTATAAAAACAGTATTTGATACACAATCTTCCAGGCATGTGTAGTAGTTTAGGCAATGCAAAACAGTTGAAATTGAACAATTAAGTAGCAATTAAACACCATGCACCAACGGAGAATTTTTTATCAATATTTTTACAGGTGCTACCTCCAAAAGGCTGGTGACAAATTCCCAATAGGAACTTTCTGGGTTTCACTCAGAGACTCCAGGTTTGCAAAGCAAATGCTGGGTTTCCCCACCCTCAAATTTTCCAGGCCAGGTCTAAAATAAGGTAGCCCCAGTCTCCTGCCCCATTGCGCCCAAACTCCTTCCCTCCAACCCAAACCCAGCAGATTAGTCAAAAAAATGCAGCGAGTTATTACTTGTTATTAGTAATTAGTTATTAGTTGTTGTTCATTGCTATCTGTTGATTAGGATTAGAATAACTCTGTTATTTGTTAATTGGGATATGCAACATATAGTATATTGTTTTAACCTTATCTGCACTATCACCATGTTACCACAAATGATCCAATGTACTGATTACTTTTCTTTTTGCCTACAGCCTGCAGTTTCTATTCTGGAAGCTCTTGTGAAGAGTGCCTGAAAAATGTTTCTGTAAGTGTCCATAGTTGAACTGCCAATTGTTCTTACCAGTGTGAGGCTACTGTATCTGCATTATTCTGAACCCTATACAGACACAGAAATTTCCAGAAATGTTCTTGTATTAAATTATAAAGGACTACTTGCCTCAGCCAGTTGACACTACTGTTTCTGTTAAATTGCTGAGCTATGTATCTATACATAATGTTACCTAATGTTTAGTATACAGAGCTACCTTTGTATTTATTTTGTTTAAAGGGGAGCTATAGTCAGATTATATCTTTACATATTCAGTACTATACCTTAGTACAGCAGTTCTCAACCTGTGTAAGAAGTGCGTCTAACCTGGTTAACGGTGCCAGCCGTGCAGCTCTATTCCCTCTGCGGCAGTCGCGGGTTTGCGCTGACGTTGCAGGCGCATGCACATGACGCAGGTTTGTCGCACTCGCACGCGTTTGACACGGTTCGCTGCCATCACGTGCCCGGCTCCTTCCCTATTGAAAGGAGCCTCCCTTGAGTATCAGCGTCCGGTTATAGAGCTTTGTTTGTAAGCTGTAGGGTACATACCTGTCTAGTTTATTACTCCTGTGTTTGACATCGGCCTGTTCTATAGTCTCTACCTGTCCTCCACCTGCCGAGACCTTTGCTACGTTCTATGCAAAACCTTTTGCCTGCCGCCTGCCCTGACCTCTGTTCTAGCATTCCGTTTAAGCTTCTCGCCTGCCACGTTTCACCAGTGGACAGCTACCCTTGGGGTCATGACCTGGGAACTCCTAGCAGCTAAGCCCACACCTCCTTGCGGGGGTCAATGGTGAAGACCAGGGAGTATCTTAGACTCCGCGCTCTAGGGAAAGCTTGTGCTAAGTCCCTGTGCTCTCGTGCTGCAACCTCCTACTCCGCTCAAATTTCTGCTGAACACACCTTACAACTTGTGGGTTGCGACCCCTTCGGGGGTCAAATGACTCTCTCACAGGGGTTGCCGAACATGCTGCTCTACTACCTAACTCCGGTAGTGAGCACAGGTCCCTTTATATAGGGGTGCCTGCATGGTGATGTCGCGCCCAAATGTCATCACATGACGCGTGATGACGTTGTGACCAAACTTCACCACGTGATGCCCAATGCTGTGAAGTCACCAAGCGCCCACCAGCATGATTGAGATGCGTTTCTCCCCAGTAGTTGTTTCATGTGATGAAGAATGATTGAGTAGGCAGCACTGATAAACTCCTGCACCAGGAAATGTGTGTGTGACGTGTACTGGCCAGTTTTCCATGAAAAGGTACCCTCCCCTGGATATTTTTGCCCTATTTACTACTTAGCACATGTGCACAAGTCAGCTTTCCTTCTGTAATCTTCTGTATTTCAAGCTTAATTTATGAGGCCAAAGGTCAGCACATTGCTTAACCAATAGCAGTCAGTCAGCTTTTTCTTCTCTTGTTGCCTAACTTGCAGAGGAGAAAGGGAGAGAGTGGGGGAGGTAAATGTCAGCTTTCTTTGGAACGAAATAGTAAAACAAATGGCAAGTATTATTTCTTCCTTAGAGGTTTTCTTTAACTATTTGTGTCAGCAACTGGCTTAGTATAAAGGATGTATGTGTGCAGTTTTATCAGCACTATAGTGCCCCTTTAAATAGTTCTTTACATAAGGAGAATTACATAGAATAGAGTATGTTATGTCAGCACTGTCTTCCATCTTCCATACTGTAGCACCCTTTTCTAAATAATGTCATCTTCATTTGCAGTCCCAGCTGGTTGATGTCACTATCACTTATATTCATGTATTATAGAGTGGTTCCTATGAAGAGGATGATGTTTGACATAAAATAAAATTTGGTGTGCAAATCTGGTCTCTAGAATTCCAGCCATACAGCCCTGTAGTATGTTATATTTTCCTATAAACACTTTATTTCCAGGATTTGTGCATAATGTTCTTTATGGTGAAATTTTTTTAAATATAGGAGTACTAAAGGCTTGTTCATTCTAGGGCCAAATTTATTAAACTCGGAAAGACCGCTCTGGGTCTTTCCAAGTTTACCACGTGAAATCTCGCATTGTTCTTGTGAGATTTTTTTTAGAATTTTCAAGATTGAGTTTTTCAATCTCAATTTTTCAAAATTTTCGATGGAAAGGTAGCCATACTTTACATTAGTAGCATGGCTACCTGTCGATTGGAAAAAAAAATTGAAAAATTGAGATAGAAAAACTCGATCTCGAAAAAATCTCGCAAGACCAATGCAAGATTTCACTTGATAAAATCGGAGCGGTCTTTCTTAGTGAAATACATTTTGCCCTAAGGGTTATGGATAAAGGGGGGAGGGGAGAAATACTTGAGCAAGCACAGTAGCAGTTTTATGATGTAAAACTGTTACTGCGCTTGCTCAGTTTGCCAAAACATACAGGTAAAGAAAGTGAACGTAATTGCTGCTCTTTTGATCATCTGATCAGTAAGTGTTTCCTCTCCCCTTTTAAAAATAACCCTTAGAAGGAAGGAGTCTGTAGTAATCCTTTAAATCTGCCATCAAACGCACAAATGTGTTGCTTGTTGTGCAGGCAGTTGCAATAGCAATTATTACTTATACTTACCCTTTGCTGAAATTGCTCTCATTGGTTGTATTTTTACTTGTTTGCTGTACAGTGCCTTTGGTGTAATACCAACAACACATGTCTGGACTATCCCGTGAGAACCATTTTTCCTCCCTCCTCTCTATGTGCAATGTCAGCAGCGAGATGGGGTGTCTGTTGGAGTAAGTATAATGTCCTACAATTCAATTTATTTGACTTACTATAATCCTGTACTATAAATTCATTTCTGATGTCAAGAACCTGTGCTTGTAAGCTCTTTGTCAATGCAAAACTGAAGTTCTGATGGGCTGTACTTTGGTCTTCAGTGCTACAATTGCGTATGCAAATGCAGTGTGTTAGCATGCAAATTGTTCTTATCCCCTTTCAAATTGCTGCCAAATTAATTTAAATGGCATCTAATACATATGCATACAGGTCTTGGCTAAAAGTTTAATTCTGAAATTATTAAAAATAAAACATAGAATTGTACAAATGTTACTGATTTATACATTGTTGTAGAAGGTTTATCAGTAAATGTGAAATATTACAGATTACTGTATTCAAACGGGGTAGAATATAAAAAAAAATTTTTTTTTCCATTTGAAATTTTTATTTTCAAAACTCATATTAACAAACAACTTTAGTTTTGACATTCACAGATAGTAAATAGGCATGGAACATTACATAAATGTTTGT
>WMED01029411.1:0-10270 GCA_019650415.1 Pipa parva
ATACAGACTGTTAGCATTGATACAGGCTGCTAGCATTGATACTGGCTGCTAGCATTGATATAGACTGCTAGCATTGATACAGGCTGCTAGCATTGAAACAGACTGCTAGCACTGATCCAGACTGCTAGCATTGAAACAGACTGCTAGCATTGATACAGCCTGTTAGCATTGATATAGACTGCTAGCATTGATACAGACTGCTAGCATTGATACAGACTTGCTAGCATTGATACAGACTGTTAGCATTGATACAGAATGCAGACTGTTAGCATTGATACAGACTGTTAGCATTGATACAGAATGCAGACTGTTAGCATTGATACAGACTGCAGACTGCTAGCACTAATCTTTGTAATGTGATGTGTAACCATTAAATAATCCAAGTCTACCCTGATATTTGAAATCAGTAAACCAAGTAATTTGTTGAACAGCATTATGAACCATCTTAACATTAAAACAAACTTGGAAACCAGTGCAGCTGTTGATATACTACCATGTTTGTAAATCTTAATATGCAGGGACAAAACTGCACTGTCACGCCAGCAGAGAGAGGGAGAGAGATGTGTAGTATGAAATGTATAGTATGTGTAGTATGAAACTGTAAATACTACATATTAATGAAATACCCCAGAAAGGGCAATTTGGCTTCAAGCAGCAGAGAGATAGCTGCAACTCAAACCAATAAGAACTTAAGAATTCAACCTCAAATATGATATTTTTACAAGTGCTACATAGGATTATGGCGTTAGTGGTCCTTTAATAAGTGGCATGTAATCACATACCATCTGCTGGAGATAGGTGTTATAACAATTATCCCATGTAATATAACATGCCTTTGTAAACAGTGTTCCAATTCTCCCTTTTAATGTAAATAAACAATGAGCATATCTTACTTAATGCTCAGTCTAGTGGAAGCGAGAGAAAAATGTTCATATCTTTTCTGTCTGCATGTAAAATGTGACCTGAACAGAAATGATTACTACCGCTAGTATTCCTCAAATAATAATAATAATAATAATATAATCATTGTTGGAAAGGGATCTCTGTGCGAAGCTGACAGAAAAAGGATTTTGTTTTGGTAGAACTTTGTAGATAAAACATAGAGATAAACTATCTATCGCTAGGCACGTATTTACCTGTTTACTTCTACTATTTTTATACTCGGCAGTGGAGGCTGTCAAACCGTCAAGCTGAAAAATTACCAGTAATCTGTCGCTGTTTTCTTCTAAATGTGTCAGAAAAAAAACTTTTCCTATAACGTGCAAATGGAATTCTAGAATTTACAGAATTAGAAACATTAACTTTAATATTATGTATTTTATTGCACTTTATACTATTTTTTTTAACTTTTAAAGGCAGTAAAGTGCAGATCTTTTGTGTATTTTGAATATTTTGTGTATTCAATAATGGATATGTTTTTCTATCCATTTAATCCAAAATTGTCCAAAAATCAAAAAGAAAAGAACAAAATCCAGAGTGGGTATTAACTCTTAGAGGGTAATTCACCATTGTGTGAAGTGAGCTCCGAATCCTTCGGCTCACTTCGCTCTGACTGATATGCGCTCGCTGATGTCCTGCACGTGAACATCAGCGAGCACTTTAAAGGGATTCCAGTCTCAGCGAAGCGACTCGAGTGCTCTCGCTGAAACTGGAATCCCTTTAAAGCGTTCCCTGATGTCCGCGTGCAGGACATCAGTGAGCGCATAACACCATTTGCGAAGTGAGCTGAAGGATTCAGAGCTCACTTCGCAAAATGGTGAATTACCCCCTTAGTCTGCTTGGTTGCAGACTTTGTACAAATTAATGAATGTAGCATTATACTCTGCATTAATCACTTATTACCATCTACTGTTTTCTCCAATACAAATACATTTAAATTAAGGGTAATTTGGTTAACTTCCATGACATTTAAACCTGCCTGCAGAGTTACTTTAGGTCTATGGTTATCGACTTCTGCTTTTGCTGGGCATATCAGATATTCTTTCTGTGTTCGAGATTGGGTACATTTATTACTACAATGATTACATGCTTGGATTCCTTGGTTTTATTTGATGAACCAACCACTTTAGGTTAACAATATATTTTCTGTAATAAACTTTATCTGATTTTTTTTAATGTTTTGTTCTTTACACCAAGCAATCTTATTGCTTACCTTGAAAAAGCATCTTTAAATTAGAAGCAAAACGTACATCGGTTGTCTCATCCAGGAGTGTTACATTTACTATATTATAACTATATTTACTGCTTGTTCTAGTCCTCTCCCATAGTTGCTTTTACACCTTTGGATTTATCACTGAGTTATCTACTTACCTTTAACTCAGTGTTTTCTTTTTGTTGTTGTTTTTTTCTCCCATTAAAATGTACTGATAGGCTGTTAATTGTTCTGTTTCCACGTAGATAAGTGGTTTCAGCAAAGGCCTTTTTTAATTGATTGTGTCTGTGTTGGCTTTACTTTTTAGCCATTTTAATCTACTTAAGGCAAGGTTCACATGAGTGTTTTACGCTCAGCGCATAATACGCTAGTGTGAAAAAATACGGCTCAATGAAAGCCGATGGTACTTGCCTAGTTCAGGACACACTAGCATATGATGCGCTTACGCCTGGTCCGGAATGCTATGTGTCGCATTTTGGCCGGCGTATTATACACTGCGCCCAAAATGCGACCGCACAGAAAGTGATGTGAATGTCGAGGGAGTGTTCACTCTGTCGCTGGTAAGTTAAAAAAAAAAAGAGGCGTGGCATATTTTTTTTCACACTAGTGTATTATGCGCTGAGTATAATACGCTCCTTGCCTAATAAAGGATAATTTCTTTTAATTCTTTACTTGGTTGTGAGTGAAGATCACAGCTTTCCTTTCTTCTACTCCCCCACCCTTTTTTTGGCTTGTTAAATTATTTTTCACCCAGCACCCGCCCATTATTACATTTTAAGTGTGTTTGGGAGAGTAGCAGTGCGTTTTACCTTGGCCTTCCCTGTTTCCCTCAGTATAGGACATAGTTATTGGCTATGTGGGTAAGATTCTGGGGACAACTAGTATATCTTATATGGGTGTGTACAGTTGCATTCATATCTTGGGAAACTTCCAGAAGAGCAGGAGTCTTTTCATTTAGGCTTTAGACATGGATTATGAAATACTGCATAAATTCTTCTGGATCCTCCACAGATATTTATCAATAGTTTACTCAATGCAGTAAAACACTTTACTAGAAAAAGGGAGGGCCTGAACAATATAACTGTCTAAACCTCAATAAACTGCCATCTTTCTGAGCTAGCTAATTTAGCACCTATCATGGGTCTAAACGCTAGTATATCTATGACCATTCCCCCACGGGAGATCCTAAATAGAGCTCACTTGTCACTCTACGAACTATTAGTTGGGCCTAAATAGAGAGGATTCTCTTACCCTGCCCTTATTGCCATGTGATCTTTCCCTACAAATAGAAGTTTAAGGAAAGAAGAATCCTCTTTAACTTGTCAGCTGGCAAGCAACAATGATCACCTGAAGGCATATTTCTCTGTGTGAATAGGTAACAAATATTATGAAGTAGGATAGCATCTGTAAAATTACATTTCACAACTTTTAGGAATTTTTAGTAAGGCTTGGCAAAGGATAGCACACCCCAGCAAGGACTGATAATTGGGAAAGTACCCCATATACTGAACATTAAACACAGTGTACAGTGTAAGAACAAATTAGACAAACAATAAGGGCTGACAAGGATGTCAACCACCATGAATGTTGCTAAAAAGTTAATTAGATGCCTCCTATGATATGTTGCATGATGTTACTACTGTGATAATATGGACCGAGTCATTGTACTGTGCTGATCCTTCAGTTTATGATTCGCTGCTTATAAAAATAAAATTCTTGTGCTGCAGAGGATTCTGGGAGTTATGTTATATTACCTATACATTCTCCATCCCTATCCAAATGACAGAGTTCTTGGCAGGAAGTCCTTAGATTGAATTTTATCCAGAAAACCTGCTCCATTTTTTTAATCCAATGTAATTTGGAATCACTTAATAAAACTTTATTCAGAAAGGCCAAGACAGAGGTGAGAGAAATAAAAATGACTGTGAAAGAATAACTCCTTCAGTCTGTCAAAGAACTGGTAAAAATACCAGTTAATATATACAGTATATATATATATATATATATATTTATTTATTTATTTTTTTCCTTTTGTGCATTATGTGGTACAGCCACAAACAATATTCACGCTGTTTCAAAACCAGGCTTGAATCCTGCAACAAAAGACATTGCACTTACAGATAGGAAATCTCTCTTCATTGCGAGTTAAAACATCTATCCCACTGTGAAAAAAACAGGATTCTAACAGCGACTAAAGGAATGTCGTATAAGACAACACAAAGAAAGATAACGCTGCTCACCTCATTACATGGGAATGCATGCGATTACTGAAGAGCTAATGTTATACAGACCTATCGACTATTAAATATGCCATCTAAATGTGATGTACATTGTAGAAGAGCCTTTTGGCCATTTACATCTGTTTGCTTTAAAACGCTATTGCCATTAAGCAAGAGATAATTGTGTACAATTCTGTTGTACTCTCTCTGACATGAGGTTTAAAAGATGACCCTTATAGATCAGGAAGAATGTATAATATCTGCACTTGTACACATTTCTTGCTTTCGAATACAATGCGATATAACAGAGAAACAATAGTCATTTTTAAGCGTCATTAAAAGGAAAGAAGCATCTATGTTTGTGTTTATGTATTGAGCTATCGGGGATAATGCAATGTAAAGGTTTATTTCATGCATATTTATTTAGGCTGATGTGGTGCTATTTTATTGACTGCACTTTTATTGTATACGTTACAAGCAATTTTCACAGCTCTGATCTGACATTTTTATGTCACCATAAAGTATCCAGGACATTTCATTCTCATGTGAGATGTGTGGAATAACATTATTTTCTCTAACAGAAATAAAGAACGGTTACAAATAATTATTTACTTTTCAAAAGAAAGTAAAAAGTAGAAACACCAAAGGAAACGTCATTTAAAATGAACTGAACTACTGTAACACACATACCTCCCAAATATTCCAGATTCCAAGGGACAGTCCTGTTTATTGGGTCCTTTCCCAGGCCTCCTAGTGTCCTGAGTCCCTGTCCCAGAGTTTCAGTTCCCCATTCCCCCAGTCCAATCAGAAGAATCAAATGAGTCAGTGATGTCATGATGCACTAGCCATTTTCTTCTAACGTTACAACCAATCAAAAGCAAGTAGGCTGTGCACCAGTGATGTCAGTGCTGGGGGTATGGTGCTTTATTATCGTTCGCCTGGTAGGTTGGGAGGTATGAACACATTTTTATTTGTATCAGTATCTACACAGATTATTGTACCATTCACTTGCTAATGTTAGAGTAATTTTGTGAGGGAACCTATAACTTTCATGACCTCCTACCAACAAATTCCTTTTAAATAAAGATGATGGTCTCTGACATGTGAGTCTTCATAAAGGAAAAAATAAAGAACCACAAGAGATTCCATGTTGCCTGAGGCCCATTAATGCTATGTTTGAGTGTGTGTGTGTGTGCGTGTGAAGAAAGTAATCTGAATCAGGACTTGCATTGAAAATGCAGTGTCTCTAGTTCCCATGCATTCTTTAATGCAAGTCTAGAAGGATGAATGAGGATACAAGTGTAATGCCAGCTCAGACACAACACAGTCAGACACCCACAAATAGAGGGGAAATCTGGCCAGATGAATGTGACAGTCATGAAGAACAATTGACTGCCCCATCATGTGAATAGTCAGACCTACTGATCCCACTGAGACTTGTTCCCAAATTGAAGTGTTTTGTTAGAAATGTATGAATGGTTTAATGTCTCAGGTTGGACAGTATTAGAATCAGGACTATGCCAAAAATATATAAAAACTGGAGGGGGGCAGATGAACAGATGTTGAAGGCACAAGATCACTGACATTGATAGATGGACAATTTAACAGGACAGATGCTAAAAATAAGTCTGCCTCACATATCACTCCCCCCCCTCTCCCATAACCCTATCTCAAGAAAAACCACTACTGAGTTTACAATATAAAGATTTATGATATGGCTGCCCTCTGAGAGTGTCTTATAATCAAGATCAATGCCAAAAACACATAATCTGCAATAATGTGAATAAAACCAGTAATAATGGTGTCTTCAGTTAATCGTTTCTGCTTTCCCTGACTGGATGAATTGTGCTTGGAGGAGTATGAATGGCAACTTAAAACAACATTGCAATGTCATAATTGTAAAACATGGTGTTCTTTCTGTCATGATATAGGCATTAGTGCTAGGATCATATAAATACTAAACTAGTATAGGCTACGGAATTGTAATAGAAAGATGAAAATTGCTTACTAAGGAAGATACCTTGAATGTCTACCTTAAAGGAAAACTATAGTAAAACAGTATACTTACCCGATTGGTCTAGCAGCAATAAACTAAGGGGGTTATTCACTAAGCTGCAAATTCGAATGTCGAATTTTCAAACAGCGGATTCCCATAGCAAATCCGTGACAATTTCCCCATTGTAAAGTTGCAACAATTTTTTAAAGTTAACATTGGGACAATTTTCCCACAATAAAGTCACAACTGCAACAATTTTCTCATTATAAAGACGCGACTGCGACAGTAGCAGCCTATTGCGACTATCTTTATCTGGCGAATAGACACCTATACGCAACAATTTGGACTTTAGTGAATAACCCCATAAGTGTTTTTTTTTCAGAAAGCGCATGTACAGATTGATTTTATTTTTCGTGAAATGAGTATGGGAGCATGGCTTATGACGCAGTACATGTCATATACAGGGGCAGCTCAATTTTTATCTCACGATCCTAGGCTGTGGATTATGAGATGAAAGCAGATCTAGTAGCGGTACACTTAAAAGGGCAAAATTTATTAAGGTCGGAAAGCCCACTCTGGGTCTTTCTGACTTTACCGACAGAAATCACGGATTGATTTTGCGAGATTTCTTTCGAGATTGAGTTTTTTTGATCTCGAGTTTTCAATTTTTTCTTCCATGGAAAGGTAGCCATACTTAACATTAGTAGCATGGGTACCTTTCCATCGAAAACCCTGATACATCATCACACATATTGTTTACTTGTTTTTGGGAATGTCACATGTTCCATCGAGCTATGACTATCAACGAGGCATAAACTCTGCTGGTTTTCACACATGCTCTGTAAGAATCCAATGCCCAATACTCCAACTTTCTTAGCAATTTGGGGAGCTGAAATACTACAAAAGCTGCACTTGTGAAATAATGCCATGCAAAAGAAGCAGAAATCGCCAAGTAGGTAGCTTGGAAAGGAAAGACTGCAGATTTATTGCGTTGCTGACATGTAGGGTAAATAAAGAAATGCGATTTATTAGAAGACTTTAATTCTTCTTTAATAGTAAATGCAATATTACTTATTACTATTTTAACTAATTTATTATTATAATTTAAAATTATTTATGATATAATATCTGATATATTCCTATATTTATATATTTAATTCAATCATCATTACTGTTAGTCTGGTTTATACTATATACTACTATGCTACTCATTGTTACAGTGGTCTTTGTATTCTTATTGATCCTTCCTTGCTTGTATTCACTGCCTATTGCAATTTGCTACTTGCCGTTGTCTTCTCTAAACTATGATGCATCTGTAATTTCACTGATTTGTATATACTTTACTTATACAGTGACAAATAAATAAATCTAATCTAATATATCCTCTGGGGATATTCCATAGTAAAGGACCTGCAACATAGTCTATTCAGCCTCTGACTATCTCTTGTCAGCAGGGTAAAGTTTCCAGTTACTTTCTGGTATAGTTGCAGCACACTGTAGGGCTGATTTTCTGCTTCCCATTGCTCTGGGGTGGACATTTATTTTACACCAGCACTGACAAGCTGCTTCATAACTGTGCTATTCCCTTCCCTGTTTTCCACTCAGACAGCAGGCACCAGTTTTATCAGACCATTCGGTGCAATGGTGAATCAGCTGCCTACCTATCAAATCACAATTTAGCCCAATCACCAAGTGAGTAATAGGGCAGGGAAGGAACAGTTACAATGGGGAAAAAAAAAGAAGAGATCTGTCCAGAGGTCTAACATTATGGCTGGGAATGGTCTTCTACCTCAAGGGGCTTATTCATTCTGTCCGACTACTGACTCTGCAAGTTGCACCTTCATCCACAAGTGTCCTCTTCCAGAAGTGCATTTTGTCTGAAGGGGGATGCGATTTTGCAGGGGTTGGGTGCAATCTATTGCCAGTTGTAGGGCTTCCTCAAATGCAAAAGACTGAATACTAATAATATCTTAATGCAAAAGTCTCAAATACACACAGAACACACAGAAGCAAAGTTGCATCTACTACTTGGTCTGTGGAATGGAAGGACTCAGAGATGCAATTTCTGAAAAAAATGAATGTGGGGGAGTTATACAATGATCCGGACACAATTCCTGCATAGCTGAACATAAAGATATCGCCAAAGATTGATCATCATTATAGCTGTGAGCTCTGTACTGTTTTTTTTTTCTTTGATCTCGCTGTTTTTTACTCTTTCATTGCTTGAAACAAAAAGTAAGGCAGTAGTAGCCCTGGTACTCAATGCGGCTTCCAGAGACAAAGCATAACATCAGAGAAGAGGATGGCAGAGTGAGCGTTGTAATGTCATAGGTAACAGGTTGTTGTGCTGCTCCACCTTTGTCTGGTTTCTAGACAGACCGTATTATATAAAAACACATTTGATATGTTTCAGTCCCCTGTCCATTAAATAACTACTAATGATAGGTGTGATTATCTCTAATAAAATATATTAACTGAGTGATGAGGTAATTAATCAGAAAAAAATGTAATACTGCATACAGCAATGAAGGTGTTTAACTGACCAGGCAAACAGTGTGAAAAAAGAAACCTTTGGGGCGGGGTCTTCAGCCCCCCATTGTAATGGCTTAACCGTATTACTATGGATGGTTTACCTTTACTGATATATTATATAGGTTCTTAAATGGTAAGTAACTGTTTACTTTAGACTACGTGGCCTGTATAACCTTTGTGTAATTTCAGACTAATGTGTAGGTCCTCAATTATTCATCAATGATTTGCATGTCACACAGTTACATGACACTGGAAACTGGACTTCTTCCATCTTAATAAGGTAAGACGACACATTAGCCAATTGAAGAAAAAAAACAATATCCAGTCGTCATTAGACTTTCTAATGCTGTAATGTTGACATGCTACACACTTGTATGACCTCTAATTAACCTATCTGTATGGCTAACATTTATTAACTAAGCTTGCAAACAAAGAAATGATAAAACCTGTATAGATTTACTGCCCTATCAGTTTGCTGCCTGGACAATTTGAAACTCCATTCTGTTTAAAATTAGAATGAAATAATAAAACAGCTACTAATACCTTTTTCTATTGTCTCTGTTGTTACTTCTAGTATGCTTTGCAAGGTACTGTGCTTTTTCCTGTACCCAGGTATATAGTAATATTCACTATTAAGTGCAAACGCTGAGCAGGGTGATTAGTATTAGAACACTAGAATTTAGCAAGATATAATAATCTAACTGTAAGGGTTATTAGTAGCTACATACATATCTTTAAAGGGGAACTATAGTCAAATTACATCTTTATATATGCAGTACTATACCTTAGTGAGAAGCGTTTCTCCCCAGTAGTTGTTTCATGTGACACAGAATGATTGAGTAGGCAGCACTGATAAACTCCTGCACCAGGAATTTGTTTATTTCTTTATTTTTGTTTATTACCCTTACACATTGCAGCAGGGATGGGTAAGTACTTAAAGGGGAACTATAGTCAGATTACATATTTAGATATGCACCTTAGTGAGAAGCATTTCTACCCAGTAGATGTTTCATCTGAAGCAGAATTATTAATAATACAGCACTGATAAACTCCTGCACCAGAAAATGTGTGTGAGATGTGTACTGGCCTGTTTCCATGAAAAGGTACCCTCCCCCAGACATTTTTGCCTTACTTACTACTTAGCACATGTGCACAAGTTATCTTTCCCTCTGTAATCTCCCGCATTCCAACTTAATTTGTGTGGCCAAAAGGTCAGCACACTGCTTAACCAATAGCAGTCACGCAGCTTTTTCTTCTCATGTTGCCTGACTTACAGAACAGAAAGAGCAGGAGGGTAATGTCAGCTCTTATGAAAACTAATTAAGGGAAACAAACAACAAGTATTATTTCTTCCCTAAACTTTTTTTTAAC
>WMED01029412.1:0-10270 GCA_019650415.1 Pipa parva
GATAGATAGATAGATAGATATAGATAGATACAGATAGATAGATAGATACAGATAGATAGACAAATCTCTGTGTATGGAGGATAGTCATTTAATAAGCATTCCTATATATCATTTTATTGTCCGTAAAATTTGACAATGTACTGTAATTGAATTTGTTTGCATAGTAACTTTCCCTTTAAAGAATTTCCAATGCTAGAAAAATAAAATTGCCATTTGCATTGTCATTTCAGTTATTCCTATACAGTACTTGTAATAATGTCATTCTTGTCAAAAGTGTCTTTTCATTTCCCAATGCAGCCATATTTTATCACTTGGGTTTTCTTGGGCACCTTACAAGGACATCTTTAGAAGGCAGCGGCAGTCTTCTGTGTCATCTGGATCCTGGTAAGTGTTAATTTATTGCTGTGGGGAGGGTGGGGATCCCCAGTGAACACTTTGCACCAGGCACGGGAGCGTGGGGATCCCCAGTGACAATCCTGCACCAGGCATGGGAGGGTAGGGATCCCCTTTGAAAATCCTGCACCAGGCATGGGAGGGTGGGGATCTACATTGACAATCCTGCACCAGGCATGGGAGGGTGGGGATCCCCATTGACAATCCTGCACCAGGCATAGGAGGGTGGGGATCCCCATTGACAATCCTGCACCAGGCATGGGAGGGTAGAGTTCCCCAGTGACAACCCTGCACCAGGCACAGGAGGTTGGGGATCCCCAGTGACAATCCTGTGCCAGGCACGAGGAAGGGGCATTTAGTTATGACACTTTTGCCTCATGAATATCATGATGGAGTAACGGACATGGAAATTTGAATGGATTTTATTTGACCTGCTGGTGATTTATGAAGGTATTAGAATATTAATCTGTGTACTTACTGAAAGATATTATGTGACAAGTCTTATGTATGGTACCATTCAACATTGATGTCCATGAGGCAAAGTATAAGAAATAAGGACTCTTATTTAGAAGGATTTTAAAGTGGACCTGTCAGGTCCACTTAACAAACTTATTTAGGAAGCAGGGAGTTGTCTTAGCTGACAAAGCATTCATCTACGAATATAGTAAAAGAAGCAAACTCCCTGCTTCTTTTCTGCCCCAATGCCTGACTTGAATTTCAAGTTAGATTGGGCAGGGCTAAATGATGATTGACATTATAGCTTATCCAATCAGATCCCTGCTAGAGGGTGATTTAAGGGATCTGATTGGAGGAATTATAATGCCAGTCATCCTTTTAACCCTGCCCCCTACGACTTGGGATTCACATTGGGTATTGGAGCAGAAAGTAAGCAGGGAGTTTGCTTCTTTTACTATAATCCTAGCTGAATGCTTTTACCATTCAAATGAGACAACTTCCTGCTTTCTAAAAGAAAATCTGATCAGTGAACCTGATAGGTCCACTTTAAACCTTTAGTTTTCCAAGCACTGTTGTATGATGGGAGACCATCCATTTGTTAATTGTATTATTTATATGTATGTGTGTGATAATTGTATGTTTTGTACATCGACTGAAGAGAGGTTAATATTGGCCTGAAATATTGTGCACTCTGCAATAAATAGGGGTTTACCCCCTTTATGTTATGCAGCTGAGCACTGTGGTTGTTCCTTTTATGTAAATAAAACATGCAATTTAAAAACCCTTTAAGTGCCAATGACCTGGAGAGTTAAGTCACTGCATTTTGCACAGCAGTTGGGCATCTGTATTCGGTTCACTATTATATTTACAGGGAAACCAATGTGATTTGCAGGAAACAATAAAATATTTCCTTTTTTATTAGCACAGTTTGAACTTTAACATCCTGTCTTGACAGGTAAAAAACAGGTGGAACAATTCATTGCTTGTTAAATAATCCCTACAAAGTACTTTTTACTAAAAGTACACAGCTAACTTTAAGGGCTCCCTGGGATCACAGTGGGACCCCCAGGGGGCATTGTGGGGATCATTTGGGAATTGTGGGGATGACTGAAGCTCTATGAGGCCACTGTTTGGACAAATGGGAGTTTGGGGGGCAATGGGGTCTGGGGTTTAAAGGGGAAATTGAATAGCTGTGTGTGGGTATTCTGGGGTGTTGGGGCTTCTTAAAGCTGTAATGGGGACATTTGGGGCTACATTGGAGGACATTTAGGGCTGTGTAATGGGCACAGGGGCTGGGGACATTTACTTTTTTTTTTAACATTCAACACAGAGATCAGCAGAAAACCAACCCCAAAAATCCCAAGGGAAGGGCAAAAGAAGTTATATTTGGTTACAAGAGCCCTCCCCCAGTGCCTCATAGAATCCTGATAAGCCCACCTCTAGCAGAATTAGGCTCTTCACCAGCAAATTCAACACTTTTAAATATTCTGGGCAGTCCAACATTTCATAAAGTGCATTTCCTTCATCTGCTTCAATGCGAATAGCATAGATCAGTTATTATTTAATACTTATTGTCCATTATTTGTGCAAGTAAAGATGACACCCTAGGGCATTAAACTGTCCATTCTATCCCCCCTCACCGACACCTTGCTTTTCCCCCCAAAAGTTTAAAAGGAAAGTAAACCACAAATAAATATTTAAATATTTAGTATTGTAACATTAGTAACAAAGTGGCAGCACTGCATTGTTCATTTATTGTAACATCTTCAAAATAAATAACACTGAATATTGTAACTGCTTTTCTTTGTGAATAATATTTAAAAAGAGTTATACCTGTACAGGTAATCCTAATTTTAGAGACTCGACATAAAAATCTTGGAAAACCCCACCATTATAAAAACTTACAATTTGCAGTGGTAATATTCAGCTGAAAACCATGCTGTGAAATAGAACATTTCAGTTTAGATGAATTACCCCTTAGTCTTGCAGCTGCTTGTTTATGGTCAGGGGGAAAAAGTGGTCACACTTAAAGAGGGTTATTCACTAAGGTACGAATTCGACTGTCGAATTCGCAAACGGCAGATTCCCATAGTAAATCTGCGACAAATTTCCCATTGTAAAGTCACTACAATTTTTTAATGTTAAGATTGCGACAATTTTCCCATAATAAAGTTGCGACTGCGACAATATTCTCATTATAAAGACGCAACTGCAACAGTAGCAGCCTATTGCGACTGTCTTAATCTGGCAAATTTGCACCTAAACGCAACAATTCGGACTTTAGTGAATAACCCCCTAAGTGGAACTATGAGCTTCCACGGGGGGGGGGGGGGGGGGGGGGGGGGGGGGGGGGGGTCAAAGGGAGGTACAACATAAGAGAGAACTCCGGCACTCCTTGGTAATCGTATGTAAAACTCCTTTTATTAGAACATTATTTTTTAAAAATCAGTGCTTAAAAATCAGACATAGGCTATGTCTGATTTCTAAGCACTGATTTTTTAAAAAAATAATGTTCTAATAAAAGAAGTTTTACATACGATTACTATGTCTGATTTTTAAGCACTGATTTTTTTAAAATAATGTTCTGATAAAAGGAGTTTTACATACGATTACCAAGGAGTGCCGGAGTTCTCTCTTATGTCGTTACTGATTTGCCAAGTCGTCCGACTTTGCTCCTGAGCACCCGCACAGTTTACAATTGGATTGGAGATACGAGCGGTCAGTACACCATTTATAAGGGGAGGTACAAGCAAACAAGGCAAGAGGAGTGAATCAGGAGTCATCCTAGCCTCCCTAATCCTAATCAGTCCTGATGTGCCACATGACCATATGATGTCATGTAGCCCCCCCATTTAAAAGAGATCTACTGATGCATATGAATATGGTATTTATAAAAGTTGAAAATAGTTTCAACCATTTTAATGCTGGTAAAATTGCATTAAACAGTAATATATGTTGATATTGCTGATATGAATAATTATAAGTTATAGTAATAAGACCAATTTCATCATCAAAAGATGTTAGCCTGGTTTAGGATCCGCAGTATTCCTTAAGGAAATGGCTCTGCAACTTACCCACAGTCAGAATAGTTTTCCAATCAAAACTATCATCGATATCGAGCGAAGATGCAATAAGACCTTCATAGAAACCACAACAAGTGTGCTGACTTTAAGCCACCAATAGTTTTTGATGGCGAACTAAAAATAAAGGTGGAAATGTGGAGAATATCAGCAAAACGAATCGAAGGTGATCAAACAGGTCGAAATGACCATGATAAATCTCCCCCTTACAAATATTTGTTTGATTTAGATTTCTGTTTTATTTACTTTCCATTTTGTTAACTAAAAAAAATCAAACTATTATTATTTATGAAAACATTCCTACTTTGCAGCATTTTTTTCCATTCCTGCTTAAAAACTTGGCACAGTAAAAAGTGAGAAAAGTTTGAAACGGTCATTAAAAATTACATCATATAAATACACCGTAAGTTTGGGTAAAAGGTGTGTATTATAGAAATAGATAGTGTACATTAGCAGTCTTTTAAAGATCTAATGTACATTCATATTAGGTCATGATGCATGTTATTAAATCATGATAATGATCTCTGGGTGGAAATGTTCACTACAGCCATACAATGGTATTAGATAAACTATCTTAATGATTGTGACAATTGACTGAAGATATCATTCTATACCCTTTTAAATAAATATTGTAAACACAAATAAAACATATTTGTTAGACTGGACTTCTGTCTGTATCAGTATTGTCTGATGGAGGAATTGATTCATCTAGTGAAGAAGCTATCTGATCATTGTCACGGACTGGGTGTAGACCCTCTGTATCAACGTGAGGTTTGACATAGGTTCATTGCGAGGTGCAGAGTCTAAGAGACTCCAGGCCTTCACTTTTAACCCCCACAAGGAGGTACTGGGCTTAGCGCAAGGGACCCCAAGGTCACAACCCTTGATTTCACTCCCCATAAGGTGGCAGCTGGCAGACAGTGAGAATATGACTGGGCAAGTGGAAACTGAGAACTGTCTCTTTAATAAACAGCCAACTAGGACGGATCAAGAACCATAATCCAAGGATAGGAACAGGAGGAAAAATATTAGGGACACTAGCAGGCTAGCAGAATGGAGCCTGTAATTACCTTGAAGCTCAGAAACAGAGTGCCCCTACAATGAGAATTTAAATCTACCACCATGCTTTGGCGCAACAGGAGTGCTCTCAACACACACATCAGTGCAGTGTCAGAGGAGCGAGCCGGTAGTGTGCACACTGCCGGCTAATACACAAGAGCCACGCTGGTGCGACTTGTGAACTCAGGCAGGCGCCGTGCACGAGCCGCTCTGCCATTGCTTTGGCTCGAGCGGTGGCTGGAGCCACTCATGACAATCATTTAATGAAACCCACATGACCTTTGAATAATCATGAGCATGGTGCCATTCAATGGTACATAACAGATAGCTAATCTAGGTCAAGAGAGTACATGACTCCTTGTTCTTTCCTATTTGAACAAGTTTGGCTTTGAGCTCAGTCAGGATTGTTGTGTTTAGATATCCAAGGTTGTCATGCATTTTTTGAAAACTTGTACAAAATGTGTGTGTCATCAGTCTTTTGCTCTAAACAGCCAACCTAAAGCAGGGCTCAGTATTAAATATTAGGCTTAGTAGATAGCACTACTGCCTTGCAGCTCTGGATACTAAGTTCAGTTCCACCCTGGACAGCATCATGATGGAATTTGTATATTCTCCCTGTACTTGCATGGGTCCGATCACATACTAAGTTAACTGAACTCTGGCTAAACCAGTCTGTGTGCGTGTGACTGTATATGGAAACTAGACTGTAAGCTCCACTGGGGCAGAGACTGAAGTGAATGATTTATCGCTGTAAAGCATTGTGGAAGATGTCTGTGCTACATAAATATGCAAAATAAATACAATTAAAATATGAATATAATTTTGTCAAGGATGACCTTTATGAGGGAACTGCAAATCAATCTCACTGGTGCTAAATAGGTACTGGCTCCCTTTATGTATTTTGGTAGCTTTGCAACTCACTGCCTAGCCAAGAGCTACCATTGGTACAGTCTGATTGCCTCTGCTGTGTGCTGACATACACATCAGTTGTGTACACTTTGCTCCTCCTTTGTACAAATGAAGACAGATAAGCAGGTTTCCAATTAAGGCAGTTCTGTCTAGCAGATAAAATAAAACAGATAATCACCTCTGTTTTACAGTCTTTAAATAATCTACTCTACAGCCACCTGATGAAAATATATGGTCACTTTAATTCTAAGCACAACTGTTACACATGATGGGGAAGAATCGATTCTTGGTTTGTTATTTCTGATTTATAAATTCCTGTGACAGGATGATCTACAAGTATCAGTGGTGCATACAGCGGTTTACCTATAGGCTAAGAGGTTGTTTGAGAAGCACTCTACCCATTCAGATTCTGAGAGAGGATTAAGTAGAGAGTTCATTGTTTTGCCTGTCACTTGGGAGATTAAATAGTTTAGTTAGGCTCCTACTGGCCATGTAAGTGACTCTGTATTTATTGACTGTCTAGAATCACTATCAAAGCATGCAAACACAATCCCCATTATATTTGTAATTCTGATAAGATTTACATGGAACGTGTATCTCTCTTATGATTGATTATTTAGTTAAAGAGTTTATAGTACAGTGGAAAGTATTACGGTGATTGTGGAAAAAATACACATTTCGCATTGTTTCAGATAGCAGGTTGCTAAATGCAGTCATATAAATCATAGAAAATTAGAATTAATGAATAAATCAGCACTGGAAATGAAGGTCACAATGGGTTGTATTTACTAAGTATTCCACAGAAAGTAAAGGTGGACAGATACCATGAAAGTTGATTGCAGGATCCTTTGGATGAATGATTTGCTCGTGTCTCATTTGGTTTCCCCTCTGGAGGTGATCAGATTAAAGTGATCTAAATTTTTTATGGGCCAAACACAAGACTATGGTCTTAGTAAATATGCCCTATATATAGTGTCTTAAAATGCAGTATTATTTGCAGTGTCAATATCATTTTTTGTTTGCAACATTCATTTTTATGGAGCACAAAACTAATATTTGGTTTACGAAATTACCAGTGAATTACCAGGAGCCCCATATTGCACAGGTAATTCAACTACACATCAACTGTCATATTCGACAAGGGCGCATAGTGCTTGCCTGTTTTACATTGCCAGACTGAAATGGCGCATTAGGGGGCTGATAGCAGGGCTCCTACTATCTGACTGAATATGCCACACTATAAAAGAAAAGGCTACTGTCAACATTGCATCTTCGCTAAAGGAATTCTCTGTTTAGTGCATACGGAGAAGAGAATTTGCGACTATCGGAGCATAGCGACCCAAAGTGATGAGAATTCACTTTAACAATCAAATTCACACTCTGATGAATAAGCCCCTAAAACTAGTCTTAATGAATATATCAATTGTAATTTCATATCTCAGAGACGACAATGTTCTTAAACCAAACCAGTGTAATGTTAGTGGTAGCCTACAACTCCCAGCAACCTCTATAACATCTAATAGGCCCCTGCCACTCTTATGCAGCTTGCTTCCACAGTGGAATCACACAGCTCACAGCTGTTCGCACACAGCAGGTTCTTAAAGAAACAGGAGTCCTTAATGGTAGTTTCACACAACTTGGTTTGCCACTTGCTTTTTTATGATGCATCAAACTTTAACAAATATTACATTTCAATAATTTTGCTCCCACTGTTGGACCTCCCAAAATCCATCTGCGGAAATAAACTTTCATGGAAATAATTTAACTACTTGGTTTTCCTATAAAGAAAACAAAGTAGATATTGGATTAGTTTTCTTTAAAGGAAAAAGAAAAAAAAACAAAACACTTGAAACTGGCTATTTTCAGACTGTATAATTCTTTATTATACTGTCCCTTTAAGATAACTGGTATCCTATCTTCATTGGGTGACTGTTATTAAGATAATATTACCCATTGGACTAAACCAACATGTACCAGGGGGGAGTCTGCAGATGTTTCCCTCACTCATTCATCTCATCACCTGGGGAAATAAAGACTCTCAATAGTTTAACTTTTGAAGGAACTGTGGCACAGCTGCAATGCAAATAGTCCCAGGGGCATTTATAGTGATACATTTGGCACAGATTATTACAATCTCTTTAAAGTTTTATATTGTTCCAGGGGTATCCTTGTATTGAAAAGTTGGGAAAATGTTTGCAGGCTTCCTCTATAGCCTAGACAATCTGCTGAACTGGGGAGTACACAGGCTGTTCAGCTGGTGTCAAATGAAATTTGCCTCCTATTTACAACTGTATTGTTGATAGAGATGCCCCTTATTTAATGCATACAATTGCTTAGAGACAGGAGATGTTTAATAATGCATTAATGGAACAATTACTGGTAATGGGAAAAATTCCCAATCATAGGTGCAGATTTACAGCAGTGCTGTAATTTGTAGCAACTTAATCAGATCATTTGGCTAAGCTACTGCAAGCACCAGCGAAAGATACAAGCTAATTGTTGATTGGTTGCTGTAAGTTAAGAGACCAGTCTAAGACTAAACCGATGATTATACATTTCTCCCATGTCTGAATGCCATTTTGAGCACACAAAAGGAAAGCTAAATGCATTTTTGCAATAAAGAGATAAATTAAAATGTATTTTGTGGTTTTGGACAAGTACTAGATTTTTTAATAAACAGAAGAACAAATTCAATATTTTATTTTAAATAATACTGAGTGGATTTGAATACAGAATGCATCCTGCTTTCCTCCCAGCATCACTTCTTCCTAGCGTACCTAGCGTAGATAAATAAACCTTATTTTTTGTGCTGTGATCTGCACTTTCCTGGAAGGATAGATCCTAAATATTACTTAAATATCAAAAAGTGTGACACAGTTTTATATAACTTTCTATAATCTATCTAAGCTATCAGATCAGGGGTTGAGGCCAAGGTGCCACGTGTGGCCTACTGGCATGTTGCATGGGTTTCTGTCTACCTGCGAACTCCACTGTAATTTAATTAGCGAAGGGTTAATTAGATCATAGTTTAACTGTTATGTGACTTTTCTTATACACAGAAGAAGATGGATCATTGCTACTAATACAGAATATTTAGCCCTACGGTAAAAATCTCTATAAAAATTATTTTAGAGAAAATTCCAAAACACCAGAATTCGAGTGAAGCCAAAATGACTCTGCCTATTTTAAACTATCCCTAAATCTCACCCTAGTTAACCAGATACTGTTCCTGGATTGCCTTGAAAAGTGCAGGCCTCCAAACAGGGCATGGTCACATGGTGGCAAGGTCATGTGACATGGATATACAATTTTAAACTGAGTTTTTAATTTAAAGTTTCACAGTTAATTACAACCCTTCAAATTAAATTTCAAACCTTCGAGTTTAAAGTGCACCTGTCACCTCAAAACTAATACTAATTTAGGTTCTACTAATGAAATAAACGTTTTTGCAAATATATATATATTTTTTAAAAATGTACCTTTATACAGCGTTTCTGTCATCTTCCCTGTCTGCCTGCCTTTTCTTTCTCGAGTTGGGTTGGTCGGTACTAAACGATGATTGACATTATAGCTACTCCAATCAGATCCCTGCTAGATCGTGATTTAAGAGATAGCCCCGCCCAACCCGACTCCAGAAAGAAAAGGCAGGCTGACAGGGAAGATGACAGAGAGAAACGCTGTATAAAGGAACATTTAATTAAATACATATATTTACAAAAATGTTTATTTCATTAGTAGAGCCTGAGGGGATTATTCACTAAAGTCCTAATTGTTGCGCATAGGTGCGAATTTGCCAGATAAAGACAGTCGCAATAGGATGCTACTGTCGCAGTCGCGGCTTTATAATGAAAATATTGTCACAGTTGCGAATTTATTATGGGAAATTTGTTGAGATTTTTCAATGGAGAAATTGTAGCAGATTTTCTATGGGAATCTGTTTGCGAATTCGACAGTCAAATTCGCACCTTAGTGAATAACCCCCTAGATTTGTATTAGAGTTTTGAGGTGACAGGTGCACTTTAATTTCAAGCCTTCTGGTTACTATTTCAACTGCTGAATTTCAATAAGGTTCATATTAGAGCCAAGCCCTGTTCGGTTCATTTCTGTTCATATCTATTATGGTTTACTCCAAAAAGACTCAAACCTGTCTTGGATTGCCAGTGTTGGATTTCATTAGATTAATATAAATCCAAACTGTTCACCTCTACTGTAAACACTACTAATTTTCTGGAGTTACCTGCATAGTTGCTGCCTGAACTCTTCCACCCTTTTCATGTAGCCTTTGTGCCGGTTTCCAGCCTTACATGATTCATTGTTGCAGACAGTTTTGTATTGCCTTCCCATGCACTATTTCCCCAAAGCTCTGGTACTAC
>WMED01029413.1:0-10269 GCA_019650415.1 Pipa parva
TGTGTGGGGGGTATACGGTGGGGTCCTGGATTTTCTGGGCTAAGCTTGTGTACATGATTGATAAGCACAGGTGTGGGTCCGGTGTGACTTGGGAACACTGCTTAGTCTGTGTTTAAAGGATGCTGCTGGCTTGTAATGGACAAGGATGATGTCTGTGATTTTCACACGTCACTGTAGTAAGAAGTCTGCTGCACAAAACGGTCCAGCAGCATGTTGCAGTTCCCTGAGTTGTTGGGCAGACTGAGGTCTGCTTTGTACTGCAACCAGACCTTTTATTTGGTCTAGTCACAATTTCTATCTTTATGGTAGCAACAGTGTGTGCTCTGTTAGAACAGTGTAGATTAAGGTGGGCCACAATCCAGTAAGCAGAAACAAATGAACATATAAATGCCCCTGATCAACTTGATCAAACAAGTCAGAATCTGACTATACAACTTGTAGCCCTGTCTCCAGGCTGGATCTTTCATATCTGTGTTTAACACCCCCCCCCCCCCCCCCCCCCCCCCCCCCCCCCAAAAAAAAAAAAAAGCTTTATTGCTTGTGAGATTTTTGAGTTACATATAAGACAATCTGAATTCCATGTTTTATACTAGAGGCATGGCCTCAGGCAGTGTTGAAATGCAACTTTCTTTGGTTGTGCTGGCATGTGATGTTATATAAAAAGTGGAGTGTTGCAGGTTGGATATCCCCAGCTTTAGATTCCTGTACATTTTTTTTTGCTAATTGCAAAATCTGAATTTTTTAATGAAATGTCAGTACATATTTGTCATTCGCCTAAGCAGAAAGAGACAGAATAAGACTTGACATTTTGTGATTAATTCATGGTGAGTGGCTTCGCTAATTAAAGGTAATATCTAAAATTCTATGATTCTTATATGTGTGTATGTGTGAGCCATACCAGTGCTGAGCCATTTTCTGTTGAACTGTTTCATGGGGAAGTAACTTACTTTTTATTCCTAAAGACTACCGTAATTTATTTTTTTTAAACACTTCAACCCTTTGAAAAAGTAGTAGATGTAATGTAAACGTTTTGAACTTTATTTTTAGTAAGTTTTACTTGGTCTCTATTGTTTGGGGGGGAAAAACATGATGAAGAAGGTGGCTTGGCTATACAACAAGGCAACAGTTTGTGCAGTTTGCAACTGAGCTCAAACAGGCTGATGAGCAGTTTGGTTATTTCTTGTGTTAACTTCTTTGGCCTGTGTTTCATTAAATTTTAGAGAAAGGGGCTGTGCATAGCTGTCAATAGTGTTAACTCTGCATATTTTTTTTTTTACATGATTAAAGCAGTTTTCATAACTTTACCTTTGGACAGATTTGGGGGGTGGCGAAGGCCTGTGGGATTTTTTTTCCTTAAACAGTGGAGCTCTTTGTTCATTAGAAGGCACGCACATCTAAACAGGCCCTCCTAATCAGACTTCTCTCTGCTCTGACAGCAGCACAATACAAAGTTTTCAATACTGCAGCAACAGAAAATCTCTCTTTATGCTTTTCCAGATCAGGTCTCCTGAATTATACTGTTGTAATTTGTGGTATTATATATTTTGTTTTTGTGGTATCTGTATACCTGGACATTGGTAAACCTATGTACTGAAAAGGGTTTTGTATTATAACTCCTAAAAAGAGTGATTTGGGCCTGGGTGGGCTGCAGTGGGTGTACGTACTATTATGTGTTTAAAGCCACAGGATGTCTTTAATGACATCACAGGAAGAATTGTACAGTCTGTGATCTAGTTACTATGAACAGTATCTCAACCTTGTCTTTATTGCCAGGGCCACGCTGGTGAATTTTTGGCAAATGTTCTTAGAGAATGGCCACAGCTGAATGATGTGCTACCTTTAAAATCCACAAATGATGTAGGCAGGGTTTCAGCATGTTAAACACTGCATGTCGTTCACATGTGGCTTACACCTTTGTTTAATGGGAGGTGTTTTTCCCAACAAAAAGTTGCTGAAAGTCTAAAAAATATATTGATTTGGTTGTAATTTGTGACTTTAGGAAAAATTCTAAAGTAACGCTTACTCTTCAGTAGAATCTTGTATCAGTACATCTGCTTTAATGTAAAGGGACAGCAGTTCTTACGCTTGATTATATGTATTGGTGATTGAACTTCTGTCCTGCCTTGGAAAGTATGTTCATCTTTTTCCAGATGACACAAAGGTCATTAGCAGGTTTGACATACCAGGGAGTAGAGAACAAATAATGGGTGACATCGACAGTAACTAATATTTCCTGTATTGTAAAAGCAGAAACTTTTGCTCTTGGTCTAAAGTTGGCCATATAGTGTAAGGTTGACAAACCTCCAAGTTATATCTAACCACCTGTCTAATGGATTAACTAGATAATGGTTGATTATTGATTGGACCGGGGAGCTAATTCCAGTCAATTATGGCACTGCTTAATTTAGTAATCAGTGAAGCTGATTCTTAGATGTCCATTAGATCTGTTCATTGACTGTTGGGTCAGAAATCAGAACTTTAATCTCAGGCTTTTCATATGGCTGGCTAGGCTTGCACAGAAACAGGTATTTCCAGGTTAACACAGGAATATCTTCTATTCATATCGTTTATTGCCGTCTCCTCAAGATCGGATATTAAATTGCATCACTTTTATACAGGTAGTTATAATAATAGCCCATGAATGTTGATTAATCATCACAGCTTGTATCATTTGATTTTATCATGCAGGTATTCTCACCAGGAAAAACAATATTTTGATTTGCATTCTAAAAACCTGTATGCTTTTAAGTAATATAGATAAATAGATTAACACTGATTTGTTATAAATTAGATTATATTTTAGTACATCCAGCCAAGCATAGTGGATGATTTTTTTATTTTTTTTTTTTTTTTAAATTTACAAATGCATTGCTTCTATACTGCATTATGACTATGATATAGATTGTATAGAACCACAGTTTGGCACAGTCTATGGGGATATAAGCAAACCATCATTTTAATTATTGCTGCTGCTCAAGATTATTGACCTACGAAAGACAAAAAATTGCACCTGTAAATGGTACATTGATAACCAGTAACTCCGGCACTGGCTTAATCATACGATTAAGCGCTCTTAGTGCGAAACACGTTAGGAGGTGCCCCATTGCTTTTATTGTTTTCACTTTGTGATACCTGGATTTTAACTTGTGCCAATAAATTTTGATGATTTTACTTTGGGGAGTGCCGGAGTTACTGGTTAACGATGTTACATTGATTTGAGCTTATACACTCCAAGGCACCCAGTTTTCTGTCTACGTTGTCAAAGACACCATTCACCGTTCTCTCAAGGATTGGAGCGGTTTGCTTTGTTTGTTACCTGTAAATGGTAATTTTTAAAAACTGTGCATCTTCATTCCCCCCAAAAGTTTTTATGTATATCACACGAGTTATATGGATGCTTTTGGGATGATCTTTATCTAAATCTACTGGTGTTAATAGAGCATTTGAACTGCAGTTTTCATCTGCTCTGGGATACCTAATATAGAGTTTGGGAAACAATCGGGTTTTATAACTCACAGTAGGCACATGAATTAAAAGATGGCCAAACTTTAAAAGAAACACTATCTAAATAAATAATAATAATAAATAAATAAATATAGTTTCTTATATATAACACTGAAAGTGATATGTCTTTGTGATATTTTACTTGTATTGTTTAATGCACTTTTCCCATGTCTGTATTGTGCTTGTATTGCTGAATTGAACAGCGCTGCATAAATATGTGGCACCTTTGAAATAAAAATACACATACATACAACACCAAATTGCTATTTAGATTGGTGTGGAAGTTTTCTTTATGCAATCTAAGAAGTGGAATTCCTTATTTTTATTGGTTTGTGTTGTTTCTCTCTCTTTGCTGAAAAAAATTATCCAAGATTCAGGTACTTGAGATAGCTATGATCCCTTTTAATAGACCAACATAATTTTAGGTTTAGAGGATAACAATATTTCATACCTCACAGGGAGAAAAAAAACCTCAAGTTATCCTCTTAACCAGAGATTTGTTAGTCCAATAAAAGATATCACAATTATATCCAGCATGCAAATCTGTGATTATGGTACATGACAGGATGAATACAGCTGCATACAATTCTTCTCTTTGTGTGGTTACAGACACATTGGTCTTTATGGGGCACGTAATAAAAATTTATTTTTTTAAATTCAATGTGAAACAATAAATAGAATAAACTGACATAGCAGAATAACTGCTATGGCAATACAAAAAGGAGTTCTTAATCTGGTGTTGCTGGTCCTTTATATCTTGCTCATCTTTCATAAGAGATTCAGTACAAATAAATCCAGAACCAGAATTATGTGGCAATAAATTCCATGCCAGTCCTAATTAGTTTTTCTTGCTGTGGTGTTACTGCTTCTTCAAACGTTCAATTTTCTGTTTCTAATTTAAAGTCCGAGGGCTGCTCTGCTTCTAAATATTTGCATTATATCTGCCAGCCAATGGCAGGACATGCTAAGTGTGCCAAAATGCATTTACCAGTTATAAAGGAAGTGATCCTATATAGTCAAATGGCAATAGATTTATGAAAACCACAAGTGAAATGGAATGATTAACCCAGTTCTAAGTTTAGAGTTGAGTTAATGATTCTGTTTTATTTGTAGTTGTTTTATGTGAATCACAGATCTATTTGTGACACAAAGTTTTGTTCTCACAGGTGTGTCCCAGTTACACAATACAGAAAATCTGTATAAATAATATAATCTATCACAGGTCTTCCTACAGGTCATAGACTTGGGCCAAAACGTTGACAAGCAACTGCAATAGAATTGTTTAAAATGTGTTTTTTTTTTCATATTTTATTCTTTATTGAATTTTATGAAAAGTACAAAGAGTAAAGGCAGAATATTAATAATCCAACATGGCACGAGCAATGTTATATACAGGTAGTCCTCGACTTACGACGATCCGTTCTTACATGGCGTCGTAAACCGAATTTCGATGCAAGTCGGATCATACGTTCATACAGTTCTGTACATCATAATAACACCATAATAACAGTGTACAGTACTGTACTGCAAACACTTAACACGTTTGGGAGCCATAATGAAGGGTGCTATGGTGTGCAGGAGACTCGTTTTCCTCATGTAACCGGGTACCGGGTACAGTCCTGGCCTCTATACTACAGCCGTTGTATGTGGTTGCACGCAGTTCGACTTGCGTTGCAAAACCGTGCAAGTCGGAACGAGGCGTCGTATAAAGCGTTGTAACCCTGAAACGAAGTAACTTGAGGCCGTCTTAACTTGAGGACTACCTGTATACACCTTCAAGATTTGTAAAAGTACAGAATGTCACAATTTTGTTTGACAATATTCAAAGAGTATGTCTAGTATAGAAGCAGAATTTGTGTATCACAATTGTATCTATAAAATAAAAACCGTCTTAGAAGCGTTTAAAGTTTTGAAACTTCTGGAATGAACCTTGGGTGCATGTGACCAATTCCTTCTCTCTCTCCCTTGTTACCTACTTTTATCCGTTAAGTTCAATGAATGTAAGAAATGTTGCACCTGCTTTGTGGAGTGAAAGCAAGTGCTTTGGTTTTCAAATGAATATGGCAAAATTTCTGCCTGGTAAATGATACAGTGATCTTTTATGTCAAGGAGCTAACGTAACAGTAAAAGCAGGGATTCCGCTAAACATACTTGTGCAGCTAGGCCAGGAAGCTGCATAAAATACAAAATACAGGTATTAGAAAGAAATGTTTGTTTTTTGATACATATTAAAATTGTCAAGAGAGTTTATAGGGTGTAGTCCCACTTTAATGACTCTCTACATATAATTTCTCTGAGGTGTAAAGGCCTGTATATTACACTTTCCCAGCAACAACAGCAGTGGGGTTTATAGGAACTGGTACATGTAAAGAAGATTTTCTCTGTATGTGTGTTTTGAGCAAATAAGGCTAGAGAATTTTGGATACCTTAGAAAGCATTTAAATTTTTTTTTTGTTGTTGTTGTTGTTATTCAAAAACAGTGCATTATTTGTAAAGCTGCGGTATTTAGGCAATTCTTGTAGAGATTTGCTGTGTCACTTAATTGCAGGATAACTACAAAACCTTTTTATAAAGAGTCCAGTAAGGCTAGAAAAATAAATTCCATCTGGATTGATATGGTGTTTAGTTTTATATGTACAGTTCACAATATTGCTGTGTAGTTATGCACCTTTCTTCAGTGCTGAACATATAGTACAGCAAGTCCCATAAATAAAGAGTGTTTTTATTTCCTTTAGGATTGTTGTATCAAATAAATAGTAGGTGCAGTTAGTGTGTGAAAAGTTTCTTGCACATTTGAGAAAGGGCTGCTATGCCCAAAACATGTAATGACAACTAATAAATGCATAGCTCTGCTACACCTTTTTGTTGTAGTTGCACCTAATACATGTATTTGAGTTGTTGCTAAATGGTCCTGGTGAAAATGTTGTGTTTGGTGTTGAATTCCTGATTTGGATCATTTATTTGTTTTTCTCACTTGCGGTTGTATCCATCTTCTTTTGGAGCTCATATTAGGACTTCAGCTTCAAAGTTGCCATTTTTGTTAGCACAACATAGGAATAAGTGCAGAGTTAATTCCAATTTGCTACAAACTACATGGTCTTCTTGTACAAGGTACAGGCCCAGATATTTCACCCTAGACTTTGCAGCAATAGTTATCTTCTGGATACATATATATATATATCTGCCATGCCAATCCAAAAAAGTATTTTTGAACTTGTTAGTATTGAACTTCAGATTTTGATAATGATGCACAACTTATATTCAATTATTTATGTGCAGTTGAAATAAAATGTCATGATATGCACTAGTCTGCCAGTTTCTACTGTGATTCAGATCTCTAGATCTGAGGTTTGCACAATGCACATTTACACTGGCCTTTCTCTTCATCCCAGGATAATATATTAGTAAGCAACAGTAGTGTAATGTGTATCTACATTGTATATTGAGAATGGACTTCTCATTCCAACAGTGTTTTTTTTTTTTTTTTTTAAATACAATTCATTCAGCTTGAAACCTACAGTACCTGAAACTCCAGCCTGATCAGGAGTTTCCAGCTTCTTATGTAAAAAAACATGAACTCTCAGGGGTTGTGCTGAACACTGATGCATTGAGGGATATGTTCTTAATTGTGAAATCAACACCCGTCACTTTGCTCAGATACCAGTAAAATAAACTTTCTCCAGGTTTCAATATGTGCCTATGATGGCCATTGTCTGATGTCAATCTTGTTCCCTCAGTCTGCGCCTCTCATTTCAAAGCATCTTTACATGATCTATGCTATTTATGGGCAAGGGAACACTTCTGTACAGTGTATTACATTCACATCATGCCACACACATACACACTGTCTGTCTCTATCTATCGTCTGTCTATCTATCATCTTTCTGTCTAACAGGTGTGGGATTGATATTATATATATATATATATATATATATATATATATATATATATATAAGTGTATGGTATGATATGAATTGAATAAACTGTTGTTTTTGATCATTAAGGAGTGTGCTGGCATTTTTCTATTGTTTATGTAAAACTCTAAAGAGTGGCCCTGTGAGATTTTATAGCTTTTTTTTCAGCATTAAAAAAAAATGTTGGTTCAATAAAAAGTAATATATTACATAAAATTCTGGTATTTTTTGTGTTAAGTACTATTCTCAAATACCCTGCCTTTTAAAATCCATCTGCTGGTTTTGAATCCAACATTTAACGCTACATTTAGGAAGGAAGGGTGAGGTTTTTGGTGGTACAGCTGTAATAAATTGTATCACCTGACTAGGATGCCCAAGCTGTTCCCATTTTTGTGTACTTAAATAATTGATAAAGTGGTGGGAGCAGTGGACCTCATAAGGAGAACAATGCAAGGGCAAAAGAAGAAGCCTGTTATTGCGAGAGTCCAGTCTGGTTGCTACATTCTCTGTTTATATATTCTTGCCTTGTTTAAAAGCCTGCCCTTCCTTTTATGTGACTGCACAGGGCAGAGCTGGGAGCTTCTACTTCTCTGTGACAGGATTAAAGTGGCTAAAGTGAGAATTTGACTGTCAAATTATCAAACAGCGGACTCCCTTAGCAAATCCGCAACAATCTTCCCTCAGTAAAGTTGCGGCCATGATAATGGGGGCTATTCACTAAAGTGCGAATTTGACTGTCGAATTCGCAAACAGCGGATTCCGATAGCAAATCTTCTACAATTTGCCCATTGTAAAGTCGCGACAATTTTTTTAATGTTAAGATTGCGACAATTTTCCCATAATAAAGTTGTGACTGCAACAATATTCTCATTCTAAAGACGCAACTGCGACAGTAGCAGCCTATTGCGACTGTCTTTATCTGGCGAATTCGCACCTATACACAAAAATTCGTACTTTAGTGAATAACCCCCAATATTCTCATAATGAAGTTGCGACTGTAAAAGTCTATTTTAACTGTTTTTAGCTGGCAAATTCACACCTTTTTGCAACAATTCGGACTTTAGCCAATAACCCCCTAAAGGACCAGTAACACCCAAAATACTTTGGATTAGCATGGCGCTTAAATTCAGCACTTAAATGTTATCTTTGAAGTTAAATTCATGACTTTTAATTAACTTAATCTCATAATATCTTTATAGACACAATTAACAATTTTTGGCATTTGCACTTTGTTGGTGTTACTCTTCTTTTAAAAATTCCAACCGTTTAGAGAGAGAAAGGTGTGTGTTGCACAGATCTGTATAGAATTTTATGCACACTGCAATTCCCAGCATCCCCTGATAGCTAAACTGAGAATTTTGTACACTGCGATAACAGACTACTTATCCATCCTGAAAGTGTTTTAATGAAGGTCTTTTCTAGGAAAGGTTTTACTATAAAGCCATTTCAACTGAAGGATTATTTTGGTTTGTCACTTGAGCTACCAGTTGTTAACACATTAACTGCCCGTAATTTTACCCATAAACTATAGTAAAACATCTGAGGATGAGATTTCTAAAGAATACTGCAAGCTATGGTGCTGATAACATGTGTTGGAATTACTGCTTATAATCACAGAGCTGGATCTTTCTGGTGAAGGAGAAGAATGAGCCAATTAGAGAGAATGTAAAATGTGCCCTTTTGCATGTGTACAAATGTACTACCTGCACTTAATGCAAGTGCTTTGTCTATTTTTAACGTGTGTGTGTGTGTGGCCTTAATTTAAAGAGGAAATGAATCCTGCGTTTACTGTAAAGCCATATATAAAATGTTTTAGCACACTTCCTCTATGTATCTGCTTCTGTATATGCAAGAGAGAGCTACAATATTTGTTTGACTCATGGGAAGCATCCGTAATGGACAGCATTTGCAAAAGAACAGTCCACCTAATGGATATTAGGGGTGCTGTGAAATGCTGTCCCAGAATCTCAGCTTTTAAAGAATGATTTTATCTGTGATGGTTACAAACAATCCACCAATACAAATTCAACTTCGTTGGTCCTTTAAAGTGTGCTTCCACCAAGTACAGATGTTATATAAATAATTATGCACGAGGGATATTCTGTGCACAGAATTTAGTAAACCCTAATACGTTATTGTGTGTTGAAGGGAAATTCATGGAAAATAAACCCAACTTAGCAACTGGGTATATTTTTCCTTTAACCTTTTATTGCTTTATTTGTAGTAACATTAACACCAAAAATGAATGTATCTAACTTTATTTATAAAGTGCCACTAAATTATGCAGCGCTGTACAGTTCAACAATACAATTATAAAACAGACATGGGAAAGTGGTTAACATGGTGGAAGAGAAGTAAATTACAAGCAAAAAATCATAAAGATATGTCACTGTTAGTGCCAGGCTGTAATTTAACCCTTTCCCTACGTACCCCGTACCTCTCACGGGGTAGCTTCGGGTGGCCAGAACTACCTACCCCGTGAGAGGTACGGGGTACATAGTGAAAGGGTTTCAGCGCTACACCAGGCATTTTTTCGCTGGTGTAACGCTGGAATCCCTAAGGGGAAAGACAGATCTGTCTTTCCCGGTGGTTGGGGGCAGGCTCATGTGACCCAATCAGTCACACGAGCCAATAGGAGACCGGGAGTACACGTAATCAGTACTCCCGGTCTCACTTCCTCCTCCCCGGGTAGCCGGCAGCATGTGGCTGCACAGCTCTGCCTGTAAGTATCTCACAGGGCCTCCGGACCCCCCAATTGCTCCCGAACCCAAATGTGCCTCTCCTGCCCTAAATTTGCTCCCTTCAGCCTTATGTGTCCCCTCAGCCCCTCCAAGCCCCTGATTGCCTCCCC
>WMED01029414.1:0-10269 GCA_019650415.1 Pipa parva
CCTCACTTCGCACTATGGTGAATTACCCCCTTAGTCTTAGTCAATGATAGGCCAATTTTATTGTTTGACTAGGCAGCATTAAAGTTTAGTCTATAAGTATATTTTAGAAATTGACATTCATTCACCCAGAATGAATATTTGCAAACTCCCTTTAGCTTTGCAGCCTGTATTTTGCCTTCCAGTCTTGCATAAAGCAATAGTTTGCATGGCTTTCTGATATTTTTGTATTGCTTTGACTTTTTATCTTTAGGCTGTGTCCTTTCCTCACCATTTTGATATTTACTTTGTTATTGGGATAAAATAAATAAAATTATTAGAAAAAAGTGAGTTTATATCCCCAAGTCAAAGAGGAAAAAACAATTATTTTTGTTCAGTTTAATCTTCTTTACTCATGAGTCTCAATGGATTTATCTAAAGTTCACTATAAGAATCCGTCTAGAAAAAAAATGATTCTATTTTGTCTTCTACGTTTTTTTGTAAGCTAAATGACACTTTGAAAATTCTTTGAAATATACAATTACTTTTATGGATTTACACTTCCACGGTATCATTTTTATGACCCATTTTCAATTAATTTTAAAACCCTTTAACATTTTTCATACCCTGCCACTTCATTTTTAGTGCAAATGATTAACTGCAACAAAGTGTGGTTTTGGTATTTCCAATATGCTTCCTAATAGAGACTATATTATATATAGACCTTACCTATGAAATAACATGATGTGTAAAAAAAAAAGTATTTGGCCTTCCTTTAATTCTAGATTGTTACGACCTGTGAAGAGATTCATAGCTCTTCTGAACACTTTCTGATAGTTCTGAAGTTAGTCTTTGGTGTAACAAACAAGTTATAATTTGCATTTATCACATGGATTAATTTTTTTTGTATCACATGTAATGCCTATGTTTTTGACAGGAGATATTGTCCATCTTGAATGAGTAGCACAGAAATTAGAGCAGTGATTTTCAACTGGGGTTCCGCAGAACCCAAGGGTTCCACAGGGGCAAGCCAGGGGTTCCGCGACGTACACTACATACTGCTTTGCAGGTAGGCAGGTTAGCAGCGATACGATCCGGATCACTGTCTAACAATACTGACGTCAGCTTCATCAAACTTTCTTTTTGTAATAAATAAATAGTTTAACCGCATAGCGCTCATGCAGTTGTAATGCTATTTATGGAAAGCTATTTCCATTTCCATTCCAAAAAATTTCTGTAGGGGTTCCGCCAGAAATCTGACGACACCAAAAGGTTCCTCTGAAGAAAAAAGGTTGAAAAACACTGAATTAGAGTAAACAGACAGGATCACTTTACAACTGTTTAAAGGAAGTTTTCATTCACATTTTACTCTTAAGCACCAACAAATCTATGCAATTTCCAGAAGGTATGGAAATGTGGTTAAAAATATACATCTACTATATCTAATAAGTAATAATAATCTAATAAGGTATCCAATGAGAGATTTTTTGACTTGTGATGTAATGTAAGTGATATTACAACCTTGTAATACTTACTTGAAGAAACTATTGTTTTCTAAGTAAACACTTTCCAATAAATCACCCTTTGAAACCCTTCTCTATCTTGATCTTAAGAAATGCAGCAGCTTTTTGGATCAGATCAATAGACACTACGTTAACTCACTAATATAGATGAAGCTCCCCTTTGCCTTGTAGATTTCAAATGTTTCCAGTTTTTTTTTTCAATTTCCTTCACAATCATCTGATTTTGAGGGGAATTCACCATTCAGTGAAGTGAGCTCCAAATCCTTCAGCTCACTTCACAAATGATGTTATGCGCTCGCTGTTGTCCTGCACGCGGACATCAGCGAGCACATTAAAGGGATTCCAGTCTCGGCGAGAGTAAAAGAGTTGCCGCTTACATCCCTTTCAATGCAATAGTATTTCTAGCTTATGTTGTCACTTGGTTGCTTTATTATCTTTGCTCAAATCATTGCTGTGTGATTTTATTTACATTTTTCTTCCTGCGGAAATGGGTTTTCATACCTGAAAGTAATAAAATATATCTATCTATATTATTTCATTTCATATGCAGTCTCTGTGGATCCATGTTTTTATTCCTATCTTTCATTCAGAAAAATATGTTATAAAGAAAGTGTGCAATTTGTGTCTAATTAACAAAATACCATGTAACAAAAGAATTTTTGCCCTTATTATGTTATTTCTAGGCTTCATTATAACTGATATCAGCATTCCTACATGGCAGTCAGTGTCACAGTCTACACTGAATTCAGTGTAGGTGTAATGAATAAATCACCTAGTTACAATGAATATTATGATGACCTTTATTTCAACTATGGCGTACCAAATGTACATCAGTTTCTGTTAGTCATGTACAGTTTTCCACTAATAAAAAAATGACTTATCTACAATGTTGGCTAATTATGTCTAATAATACAGTCTTCATTTTTAAATTACCCTTTGTAATTGACTAATTCTTAAATGCTTAACAATAAGAAATTGTCGGTATGACATTTATTATGACTTTGCTAAATTAAATAGATGTTATGCTAATGTAAACATGTCTTGCACTTTTGGTTCAAAGAGCTTACATCAAACTAAACTGTGCTGGATACTCAGAAATTAGGACATGGGTTTCAACTTAGAAACTACTAAAGTTATACAATATACATACGCAAGTGCACACTTGGATCACAAAATAAAAGCTGGACATCAGAATTTCCTTTACAGCACTTTTTAATGCAATATTTATATAGAACAGGGGATTTTTGCACTAGTGCCTTTTATAGGATAGGGAAATCTGGATGTTACAGCTTTAGGGAGTAATTCATCAAACAGCGAACTTACCCTCCGGATCCTTCGCATCAGTACGCATACCTGGTTATGCGCTCGCTGATGTCCTGCGCGCAGACATCAGCGAATGCTTTAAAGGGATTCCAGTCTCAGCGAAGCTCGTGAGGCTAGACTCGAGTCACCTCGCGAGACTGGAATCCCTTTAAACGTTCACTGATGTCCGCATGCAGGACATCACGTAGCGCTTAACTGGGTATGTGTACTGATAAGTTCGTTGTTTGGTGAATTACCCCCTTAGTTGGGCAGACTGGGTCACTTTACTCTTTGTGATAAGATTACATGTTTAAAATTTTAATACAATGGGGATATTTATCAAATGGTAAGAATTTTGCCTTACCATTTTGAATTTTGTTCATTTTACAAGCAAATAACAATTTTTTTTTAATTTCATGCTTGTAGTCGCCATTTTACATTTGTTGTTGCAATTTTATGTGGAATTTAAATGCATATCAGTGCTATTTCGACTTTCACACCATAACTGTTATGATTTACACTAGATCGTAATAAAATATGTAAACATTTTTATAATCATCATGATATATTAATATAAGAAACAGAAAGTAGGAAATGAGTAGTTTAAGGAACTGAACTTTTGCCAAAATAATATCCTGGTACCAGAATATTTTGTTACCCTTCCATATGCTTAGACTTGAACCAGCAAAATTATTCCACTAAAATACAATGCAATGGGTATGTTCAAGAACCACAAGTAGTGTGTGAAGGATTTAGAAAAGCTAGATGCTGGCTTGTAGAACAGAAACAAACAAAATTGAAGAAAAAAAAGGCAGAAGCAGCAGAATTCCAGGAATAATGTAGCTGATACATGGCAGACTACAGAAAGAGGGAGAATGTAACATAAATGCTCTAGTACTACACTTCTACAGTGCTTGGCATTTGCATTTTCAACTGCTGATGTTACTACTGGTGACAGGCAGCAGGGATTGACTGGAATCCTAGCAGCACTGAGTTGCCAAACATTCCAGTGCTACAGGATGTAAGAAAAAGCAGGTGGTGCACAAGCAGTGCTTATTAGAGCAGAACTACTGTTGACATTTACTATATCTGTATGTTTTACAAAAACTGGTGTAACGCTATTTTAACCTCTCATGGTGTTTACTTGCACCGACTTGGGGAAATTCATCCACAACTCACACAGTCACTCCAGGATAGTAGGCCTCTCTTATAGTTGGAGTAGTGCCTGTACCTATTGCTTTACAATAATGGGCACCAGCGATTCTTTCTTAAATAAGAGCAGAATCAATGAATGAATGAAAAATAACAGGAACTGTTTATTTACAGATATGTACAATTGACCAGAGCTTCATATGATTCTTTAAGAGTAGATCCTTATCTAAAACATTCATACACATAAGGTACTTCAGATATAATTAACTTCACTTGAGTATATCTGTATTATCCTAATACTGGTGAGGCGTAACTTATCATGAAGGGTCTGACACAGGAACTGATCCACCTTTCGCTGTCTGTAGGGATTCTCCACCTTGTGCGATGGAGAACCTACAGCTAAGCCTCAGCCTGCACACAGGCCTGGGACTGAAGACACAGCCTTCTTCCTGAACACTAATATTTATAGACTGGGGAATACTCCTCCCAGTTGTAGCAACAGGAATCAAATTATTATACAATAATATATCTATAACTCCACTAGGTGGCGCTAGTGCCACATTCCTAGAAATTTATTAAGGGCATACCTATAGCCATACACTCTAACTATAGAATATAAGAAGGATATTTCCTACACTGGTATTTAGAAAAAAGAGCTAAAGTGCTTGAAACATGTCATGATACACTGGGTTTAATGAAAGCACAGAGGTGAATTTACATTTGCGTTACCTAAGGAGGTACCCTACCTGTTTGTATGGTGTTTTACAAAATGTACACATGTGTATTGGCTGAACGTTAATTTCTGTTTTAGTTGTACAAAATATGTACTACAACATAGACTAGTTTCGAATTAAGAGGTTAATTTCATGTATCAGTGGTTTGCAGTAAAACTGTGACTAATATGATAAATGCCATTTTCCCTTGATGAGGTTTTTGTCATTAAGTAGTAATTTCCGCTATATGCTGGTGATGTATTCATCTGATTAAAAAGTGTTAAGTAATTGTTAGCTAAGTCTTGTTTAAGAAATGAATATGCCATGACACAATCAAATAAATATTAAGCTCATATATTAACACAGTAAATATTTAGGAAATATATTAACTCATCTCTATAAAAACAAGATTAAGTAAACAGCAATTTTGAAGCTCTGTGTCTCTTTTAGCAAATTTTATTCTTTCTTTGTACAGATATTATTTATAAATAATAATTAATTAGTAATCGAAATGAGAATGCATCAGTGACTAAGAAATAAAAATGTTCAAGAGACACATTAACAATTGCTTTAAAGGTAGTCTATTTTATTAACTACAGTATCAATGATAAAAAATAAAAATGATCCTTCCCAAAACAATCTATATTACAGTTCTGTATATGGATTTGCTACCCTCAGTTCTACTCTGTAAAAAGTTTCCCAGCTCCTAGGTGGAGCGTAAAAGGCTAAAATCCTAATTTTAACATTTAAGGGAACTCAAAGCTGACTTCAGAGAGGGTGGCGTTTCTAGGGGTTATACAGAAGAGGTATTCCTGCTGTGCCAGACATTTTTATATGTATTTCAGATTATATGTATTATCACTATTTTAATCAGTGACAAATTAACTTGCTGCAGTGGCATATTGAACAGATCTGGATCAATGTAGCAGGATAATTGGCTGAACTGAATAGACTTGTCTCTTTTTTATTGGTCCTCTAAACCAATAACTATGTTACTATGTCTAATTTGTTATGTCATCATGCAAAGATGTTAATTTGGGGTCAATATTTCCAATCCTTAAGTGGGGAATATTATAATAATATTATTATTGACTAATAATGTAACCAGTATAGGGTGTAAAGTGAGGTACTCAACTGTTGTAGTTTTACACTAACTTGGTTGTATGTTTGCCAATTGTAGTTCAGCCAACAGTAGATGGCAAACCTCAAGCTAGAAAAAAATGGAAAAAAAAAACAAACTTTATCTTTGTATTGTAATTACATTTTTTAACACTAAACTTGCAGCAGTGATTCTTGATGGTAACTCCTGTTTTCAATCAGATAAAAAGCAAGTTCTGAATTTGGCAAAATGAAAATAAAATAGTAGGAATTAAAATCTTTTCACACATGCATTTGGAGAAGGATTTCTTTCTTCCCATCATATTGTTCAGATGGAAATAAGCAGTATTGTATGATCTGTACTCCATCTGGTGGACAAAGTATGACACAAGTTCATACAAGCAGATTTAATGTAGCTAAATCCATATGTATGTTAGGTACTATGACAGTCTTAACAGCTGCTGATACTGTACAATTCAATATGGAAGTATTTCGGAAAAGGAAAACTAAAAAAAGCAGATTATTATTTCATAGTCTATGCATTCAAGCTGGTAGCAGCTGCATTTATCCCTGTAAATTAATACATTTTGAATGAGAAAGCAAGCATTTTACTGAATTATACACACGGGCTGTGCATTTCACAGCTGAAAAAAAAATGTATTGTTTTCACCTTAAGGGCAAAATCTATTAAACTCAAAAAGGCCGATTTCGTCCTTTTTTCGAGTTTATCCCCTGTAGATCTCGGCTGTTTTGAAAAAAAATCATAAGACATCGATTGATTTTTACCGATCAAACAGTGGAGATCTACAGGGGCTAAACTTGAAAGGGCCAAAATCTGCCTTTTTGAGTTTAATAGATTTTGCCCTTAAGAGTAATATAGGAAATAATGATATAGGAAAATAGGAAATGATCATCCATTTTAGTTGTATTCCATCTAAGATGACAGTGCTTATAGTTCATTAACATAGCTAATATATATAGTATAATAATATGTATAGCTAGTATACTGTATGTCACAATGACAGGGGATATTTAAGAGAAAATGCATGTCACAGCAAAGGACAAGATGCTTTTATGTACTCAGAGTAGCTAAACTGGCAACCAGTCAGTTGAATTATATACAATATCCTCCATTCACATCACTCTGCTTGACTTTGCATTCTACTTTTATCTAACTGAATACGCCACGCAACACATCTGACAGTGATTGCTGATGCACGCTTGTTTGAGAAGTTCATTTACTGCTTAGTCAATAATGAGAAGTAAATTTGCAACTATTGTGGAGATGCAACTCGAATTGTAGTAAGGTGAATTTGACAGGTGAATTCCCCCTTTAGCCAATAAGGCCCATTACATCAATAGTTACATGAGCAGTCAATAAAAGATTGGTTACCTTAGAAACCCTTCATGAAAGCTGGGCACCTCCACCGAGAAGCACTTTAATACGTACTTTGAGATACGAGCTGCTCGGCACATGAATTTCTTGAGATGCGAGCTGTGACTCGGACCGTTTTCCTGTTTGAGATACAAGCCTAAATTTGAAATACAAGCCATTGGGGCCAGAAAGGATTAACATTATTTTAAAAGGGAATAATTGGTTTGAGATACGAGCTGTCTTGAGTTACAAGCTTGTCACGGAACCAATGTAAATGAAAAATTATGTCAGGAGGAATGAATAAAGAGGCAAGTTAATTTATTGTGCCTTCTTCAACAAACAAACAACCAGAAAAGTGCACAATGTTTGGTGGGAGTGACCCCATAATTCAGTATGCCAGGTTTACTTATGTCTAGTGATTTGTAAACAGTTCTTTTAAGTGGATCACTGTTGGTTGTTTTTCTTTGCAACTGGAAATTATCTGGTGTGCTGATTTGTAAATCCACACTTAGGGCCTCATTGACTAAAAAGTAAATTCACCTGTTGAATTCAGCTCACTACAATTTGAGTCACATCACCAATATAGTCACACATTCACTTCTCAGAATTGACTAAGCAGTGACTAAGCTTGCAGAACAGTGGCGATCACTGTTGGATGTGTAGCATGGCGTAGTCAGTCAGATACAAGTAAATGTGGAGCCCTGCCATCAGCCCCCTAATTCGCCAGTCAGAAGTGGTGAAGTCAATTCAGGTGAATTCATAGCAGTTCACCAAGTCGCATTTTCACCTTCAACACTCTCCACAGCTTAGTCAATAGTAGAAGTACCTGTGCATGTACATGCAAAGTGGCAACACAGCAACACAGCAAACATGAGGAAGTGACGAATAGATGTGAGTTCAGAGCTACATATGACTATTCAGACTTTAGTCAATGAGGCCCTTAGTTTCTAATTGAGTCTTTGGTTATACTTTGTAAAGTAAAACCATCTGTTATTTGTCTTTATTATAAAAAAAAAAAAAAAAAGATTTTACTTTTGATTCTCAGTCCATCATGCAAAACAATTGAACCAGACAAATTTGTATGAACTCAGGGTTATGCCAAACTCCTTTATTTGTTCCACTAATAAATGAAAAAGAAGACAAACTCTTCTGCTAGTAGATAAGATATATTTTTACATTTCAGGTCTGTCAAATACTTGTAAACATAAACATCCTAAGGCTTGTTGACTTACTTATTATTTTAAATTATTAATTATTATTATTTATGTATTATTTTGAATCTGAAACCCATATACTCCAATGTTATATCCATTTTACTAACTGCATTGTACTCTACTGTATTGTATTTGTTCATTTATATAGCTTTACTTTATTATGCAGCACTTTACAGATGTTTGTCATTTACTTCAGTCCCTGCCCCGTGGAGCTAACAATCTAGGGGGTTATTCACAAAGGTGCGAATTCGACTGTCGAATTCGCAAACAGCGGATTCCCATAGTAAATCTGCTACAATTTCCCCATTATAAAGTCACAACAATTTTTTAAAGTTAAGATTGTGACAATTTTCCCATAATAAAGTCACGACTGCGACAATATTCTCATTATAAAAACACAACTGCAACAGTAGCAGCCTATTATAACTATCTTTACCTGGCGAATTTGCACCTATACGCAACAATTCGGACTTTAGTGAATAACTCCCCCAAGTTTCCCTATTCAGTCACCAGACACAGATGTATTTTTTCTTTTTGGATTGTGGAAAGAAACTGGAGTGCCCGGAGTGAGAGAATTTATATATTTTTAGTTCCCATAATAGGCTGACTTGTTTCTCTGACACTGTCCTTCATTTACCCTCACCTATTAGCTGTGTATATTATATCAGACTGTGCTGCAGTTAGCACATTTCTATATAATGGTTCAGATGCATTTTTGGCATTGCATTATATGATGAAATTTAAACCTAAAAAGTGACACTATTCTCTGTCTAATTCTGCAAAAATTATATTAACCTTTCCAATCCTGTCCTCATACCCAATGACATTTTCCAATGTATTTTTTTTTTTTTTTAAATAATCCAAGTGCAGAAAAGGGTTATTGAGTTTTCTCTTAGGCCCCTGTGAATGACACTGACTGCAGATTGCTTTGTATCTCAAGGAACACCACCATTGTAGCCATGCCTCATAGGATTCATGCTTCATCTAACAGGAGACAACTTGAGCTGTAGCTAGACATGTCTGAAAGTAAAGAATGCAGGTTATGTTCCAAACATCTTGTTTGTGTTCTGTCAAGTCTATGCATTAAAATGTTACTTCTCCTATCATATGCTGATTGGGTCTTTTCCTGGCATGTTTACATTATACATAAAACTGTGTGCTCGGTAGATAGACAGGTAGATGGATATATGAATAGATGGGTATATAGATGGTGTTGTTTCATCAAATTTAGGGGGTTATTCACTAAAATGCGAATTTGACTGTCGAATTCTCATACAGCGGATTCCCAAAGCAAATCCACAACTGCGGCAACTTTTAAAGTTGCGACGGCAACAATTTTCCATAGTAAAATCTCAACTGCGACAATATTCTCATTATAAAGACGTGACTGCGACAGTAGCAATTTATTGCCACTGTCTTTAGCTGGCAAATTCACACCTATACGCAACAATTTGGACTTTAGTGAATAACTCCCAAATTTAATGTGCACTGAAACAACCATTTCCACCATATGTCTCAAAAGGGAATTGTAGAATATCTAGATTCACGACCTGTATTTCCTTTTTATGAGTTATCGCTTATTTACATTTTTTTAATGTTCTATTGGGTGACTTTTTTACTGAGTGAAGGTTTTGTTTTTTGTTTTGTTTTCCTGATTCATTTAGGCAAATCCAATGGATTTTCTTTTCAAATCACACAATTTTTAAGACAAGATGTATTTTTATGACAGTGAACAGACAGCTATGCATTATACATATCGTGCCTCACAGCTTATATGTTAACAAAGCAGTGCAAACAGTTATTACCCAAACGGTCTACATGTTGGCTTGTACAGTTTGAAAAACATATAAAATTCATAGTTATGTACAAACCCCAAAATCAGAAAAGTTGGCACGTTGTGTAAATCGTAAATAAAA
>WMED01029417.1:0-10269 GCA_019650415.1 Pipa parva
TGGCCCACCCCATAGTCAATCACCCCCTCCTCTATTATGCTCTGGGGGTGTCTTTTCTGTGATATGGCACACTGGTTAGAGCTATTTACCCTCTATTTACATGGACTAGAAAGTCCAAAACAGATCTGCCTAGAGATGGGATGAAACTTATAAACTTATTTGCTGAGAAGTCATCTAAAGGGCTAGTCATGATTTGGCAGATGGTTCCTTTCCATTAGGAGAAGCTAATTTGCACCAGTTAAAGGGGTGTGTTCAGCATCCCCAGCCACCAGTAGGATAAGAGTACCAAATCAGCTAGAAAAAAATGTGGCATTTAAAAATAAAATAGCAGGTTAATTTAAATTTCTTTACACTTTTATTAATGGAGGCATTATTTGTTTTTGTTTTTTGTTTTATTTTATGGTGAGCAGAGAAAAAGTTTGGGCTGGTATCTCATTTTCCACTGTGTCCAGTGAAATGAAAGCATTGGTCAGGGACCAGGGTATCATAAACACTCTAAATTACCTTGGACAAAATGCTAATATAATAAATAATTAGAAAAATGAGTACTGTAGTATTATATGATACTTTATTTGGACTTAAACAGTTCGTTGAATTTGTGCTAATATAATAAAATAAATAATAAAATAGTCTTACAGATTTCAGCATATACTTGCTGCATTTTTGCTGTCCTTGCGGTGATCTGTTAGTGTGCTGGTAGTAGCTGGCGTGAGATTCGGGGCTATAAAATTCTTCTTTATTTTTGCGTATTTTCATAGCAGTAAACCTTTTCATTACTCTGCATTCCCACTATATACTATTTAGCATCCTTTCTGAACCTTTTGTAAATATCTGTCATGTTACAATTGCAGACCAGGGCAGTACATTGGGACAATATGTACAAGTAATGTAGCGGGGGCAGGAAACGCCTAATGTCTTGGGGCAGTAGCTTGTTCTTTGTAATTCTGCTAAAGCAGTTCTGAACAAATTGTAATATATGGCAATGATGCAAAAAGTGACACTTAACTGTACTGAATAGAAAATGCAATGACAGATACTGGAACATTGAAATAAAACTGGAGTAGTCACTGGCACACTGAAACAATGCTGGAGCAGAACTGGCAAGCTGATGTCATTTGGCAATGCCTTCCATGTTGCAATAGCAATAGGAATTTATAATGCCCCTGGCGCAATAAGTAGAACACTATAGAGGAGTTAGAGCTATACCTGGGATTATTTTAATGAAAATAGGGCATACCAGGGCACCACATACCAGACATCCATTTTTAGAACCCAGGTCAAGCATTCAGGAATTCCTCTCTCTTATTAAGTAAAATGATGTACCGATAACTCTCCTGTTTTCTACAACTTTGCTTAACAATATACTAAAAGACAAAAACAAGCTCAAACTTAAACTGCTGTTGTAATCCACATCAACCAATCAAACCTTATCGTAATATTTAAACTGTAGTAAAATGAGCAAAGCTAATAGCTGGTTGGTTTCTGTGGGTTAAAACACAAGAGCAGGCATCTATGTTTCCAAGTGTGGTAGACCTACTAAACAAAGAAATGTGTGTGATAAGATCACAACTGTCAGAGACAAGTATGTTTGTCTTTCCTCATAGAAGTAAATGATACAAACAATAAAAAGTCTGTTACATGAAAGACATATATAATAGTGAACAGTTATTTGTTAGTAACCCTGCAATATAATCTATTGTACATTGACGACCTGCAATCACAGGTGTCAGCTCAGTTGACTGGGAATTGTCCCTGTAGGAAGTTGCTTATTACAATTGCAAATTCCATAACAACACAAATAAAAGCCCAGACCCTACTCCTGTTACAAGTACATTTTTGTGCTGAATATGTCTTTGTTTTCTTTGTTTAGCATTTTGTACTCAAGCTGTTCACATATCACATGAGTAACAGAGGGGTCTGCATTTCTGCATCCTTGGCCCCCTCCGCAGCATTCATCAATCTTGATAAAAAGCTATTGATCTGGAACACCAATCAAAGCTGTGAGGGCTCTTCCTCAATTTGTTCACTTAACTGTGTATCCAAGAGATCTTCATTAAACATTACAGGGTCTGCTAAGGCCTATTGATTAAGGCAGAGGGTGGATAATTCACTTTGCATTATGTTGTACTAGGAACCACTGGTTCATATCCATCAACTGCTCCAGGGAGAGCAACTTGACTTTTACACTCACAACGAGAGACTTGGAAGTTGTTAGCCTGATTTCTTTGTACAATATAAAAGAGATCATTTCAAATAACTGTGCATGAAATACGCCTTGTTTTTAACAGAGCACAACATTATAATTTCTTTGTGGCTTTGCTCACATTTATGTTTAATAGATTATTTGAATTTCTGTCATCTAATGCACTATTCAAAATAATGTGCTACAAGTGTTACAAGAGCTTCATACTATTATAAATTATTTTTATAAATATCCCTGTTTTGTAACATTGTAAAGAAACCCATTGGCTGCATCAGGGAGAAGGATGCATGACAGGGATAGGATAAGGGACAAAGTTGATTGGTGGGGAAGGGAATGAGGACGGAGTACATGCTAACCTTTCATGAGGGGTTCACTGGGTTCATTATTCCCTCCCTTCAACATTGCCCCCATGACAGCAAAATGGGAATGCTTGAAATTATCAATTTAATTCCAGAAAGTTCTAGCAACCCATGGAGGGGAGTGGCTTGTAATTTACCTTTAAGTGTGGTCATCACTTATTGCGCTGGAGTTATTGTGGCTAATGAGCATTTCGTTGTTGGAACGAGGTGTTAGTGGGGTTTACTGTAAAAGAAGTGTTATATTTTATCATTTGCTCATTTTGCATTTTTGTATGGATAAAGCTGATGTGACCGTACACAACCCAGCCAAAAGTGTTCAGTCTCATTATTGGTTAGCATAAGCAGCCTTGTCAATAGCAAGTAATGTATGGTCACTTTAGGCAAGGTTTCAGTCCCTTACAGGAAGGTTCAGTCCATCCTTCTTGCCAGGCTACTGTATTTGTTCTTGCTCAGGCATACATAACAAAGATGCCCTTATAAGGGTGAAATTTATTAAAATCGGAATCTACCGATATCGCGATATCAATACCATCGATATCGCGATATCGATATTTTATCGATATCACGATATCGGAATTTACCGATAGCGATATTTTGGCCGTTCTGCCATTGAAATCAATGGTTCGGCCGAAATTCAATATCGCGATATCGGTAAAATTCCGATATCGGTAAAACCCATTCGATATTGCGATATCGGTAATTTCCGATTTTAATAAATTTTGCCCTTTTAAGAGTTCTCTAATTTTACTGACTACATATTATGACCAGCACAACAGAGTAAGTGAAGCTTTCTTTTTAGATCAACATTTGTATCATTTGGAAAGTGATGACATCACAGATTCACTGATTTACTACTTTCAGTTGTGGGACCACCAGTAAGAAGGACGGAGGTTTGCTTAAAAGATTTGTTATATTTAATAGCAATACACAGTGTGATTTTTATTAAGATTCAAAATACATTTTTGACAGATACTTGACCAATTTTGATGGTGTGAAAGATCATATTCTTACAAGCAACAGGTTGTTGGCATAATTTCTCTAATCTTGGCTCTAAATTCCAAGATGTATTTGTGGTAGTATACCAGTTGTTCTGAAATCCAACACAGCAAATCCGAGACAGGTTTGAACTGTGTTGTTTTAGCTAAAAAAAAAAAAAATACAAACCAATACGAACTGAAAATATGTACAATGTCAGTTTATCTTGCTCTGAGATTTTATAAACCTTACTGAACCTTTAGAACCTCACTGAAAGTTTGGAACCTCAGATTTGAACTTCACTAAAATACAGCAAAGCCACCAAAGAATGTAGAAATAAAAGGGCAAACATTTACCCGTAACCCCCACGTTTTAGCAATGTGGTTGCAACCAGGCTTACAGGCCCAGTTGCAACCACATTGCTGCAGCTGTCTACAGTTGTGTAGGGGATCCTGAGACTCAATATTCCATCCTCTGGTGAGGGGAATATTGCAGCAAGAGTGGGTCCATCAGACCCCCTCGCTTCCTCCTACCTCGATCTCCCAGTGGAGACCCCCACCCCAATTACCCTCTGTAAGGTATTGAGCCCAGCCCTCTTTGGTTGGAGTCAATACCCTGCAGGGGTTCTGTTGCTTCCCCCATCCCTTGGCCCTCAAAACCCTTGCTGCTCTATTGCAAACACTGAAATAAAATATGTCCCTGCCTAAGAGCCCCTATCCCTTATTGATAAAATTAAAATTTTATGGGTGAGGGGTCTGAGTTCTAACCCTCATCCATTAAGTATTGGGGATGTGCTGTCAAATCAGTAAAGAAAAAAATGTAAGAAAAAATAAATCTCTCCTTACTTTTTTGATGTCTTCTTTTCTGACCCATGAAGTAGGAATTGGCCCATGTTGTCTGTGAAGCCCTTGCTCCTCTCTCACCCATGACATATTTCAAAGGAAGGACATCATTCTTTGGCCACATTGTAGTCTACGGAAGGCCATCATCTTCTTTCTTGATTTGCCATAGTCCAAAGAATCTTGGGCCCATTCCTATTAATTGCCAAAAAAAACCCCAAACTTCTTCAATACAAGTTTATAGCAGTTGAGGTGGTGCCGGCGTAGGGATAGGACTTCTCCTAGTAAAGAAAAAGAAGCCTTATTTGAATTTTTGCAGTGATTAGTGGCGTTTCAGTGAAGACTTTGCAGCTAACATGGACGCATACCATGGACTATTTCATCAGTCAGAAGATGACAAGGTAAGGGTAACTGATGCAGACCTATGTCACTTCCAACCTATGTAAATAAATTAGAACCTAATTGAAACTAACAGAATTTGAACCAAAACATGCACAAATCCTTAGTTCTAGATACACGGCCCGGCCACAGTGGCATAAAGAAGTGTTTTACATGTTCCTTCCCACTTACCTGTAGGCAGTGGGTGTACTTTAGCCTTTTGCTTTTTGTTCTGGTTAGATTATTAATTGAGTGATTGCTTAGGTTAAAATGGATTCCAACTGGATATATATACTGTATGTATACTGTATATATATATATATATATATACAGTATATATATATATATATATATATATATATATATATATATTTATAGTAAATTATTGTTTTGCTAGGAGGGGGAAGGGGATGCCCAAACATAATTAGAAAAAAATCCCTGCACTACATTATTTTTCTCCCACTGTGTTTTGATTGCTAAAAGCAAATTCCAGAAAGCAAGAAGTGTGTATAATCAGATAATCAATAATCAACAAGAAATTAAATCCTCAGCAGGGTAAGGAATGTTAAAAGCCATTGTTGGGCATTTGATATGTAACCCTCATCTTTTGAAAGGAACAGCCAAATGCCATTGTTAAATTAATACATTTTACAAGATACATGATTTACGTATTGTCAGAGATTTTTAATTCACAGATGCTTTTTTTTTTTAGAAGCTTCTCTTTTTTTCCCCTTTGCTACTAATGTAAAGTATGGCTACCTTTTCAGCAAAAAAATCCAATTGAAAAACTTGATCGAAAAGTTTCTGTCAGTAAATATCAATCAAAAATACGATCGATATTTACTGCAAGAAACAGCCAAGATTTTGCAGGAAGAAACTTGAAAAGACAAAATCGGTCCTTTACAAGTTTATTAAATTTCACCCGAATGTAAGGATGCATGTTTGCAGGTTTTTGATTGGATCCTGCGATTTCATAAACGGTTTCTTTAAATTCTTGACTTAAGATTCTACTCTGAGTTGCTGAAAAGTAAGTAGATGACAGAGAGAAGAAGCTTCTGTAAAAAAAAAAAAAAAGGGGTTGTAAATTGAAAGTGACTCAAAAATAGTAACTATATACTGTCATGAAAAATCAACGATCTTAACAATAGACTTGAAATTAACTGTTGTTGCCCAACATTTTCTTTTAGGAGAAGCACTATCAGAAAAATCGACAATGCAATGGGAATTGACATGGTAGTAATTCCTGCATAGTTCCTGTAAAGCAGTGGAACCCAACCTGTGGGTCGCGACCCCTTTGGGGGGTCGAACGATGCTCTTACAGGGGTCACGAACACGCTGTGAAACCGGTAGTGAGCGCAGGTCCCTTTATATAAGGGTTCCTGCATGGTGACTTCGGGCCCAAACGTCATCATGTGAAAGACGACGCAAAGACGTCAGGCCAAAACATCAGCGCAGGGGGGTCGCAGTCTCACTCCCTTTGTAATGCATATTAATTAAGGGGCCAGAACAAAATAAAGATAACTGTGTCTGAAAAATTACATTTTATACTTAACAGAAATCTTTAAGAATTATATTAATTGAAATGAAATAAGGTCAAATATATATGGCTTGTTTATATTTGTTGGTGATTCTAGGATATTAACCATAATAAGGAAAGAGTAAAATAGTTTAGAGTGAAGCACTGTTCTTTTATAGAAATGTTTTGCAATAAATTAGAGAGGGCAGAGGTTGGAAAGAACCTTTATATGTGGAGATATTTGCATCGGAGCCAGTTTTCCACCCACAGATCTGCAGGTGTTCTTTTTAAACCTCAATTACTTTCTTAATTTAGAGTGTGCTTAATTTTTACTTATTCTTTTATTAGTTAAATATAATCATGAAGCCACATCTCAGGAAAAGCCAGTTGTGTCCTGCCACGTTGGGTTTCCCTATGAATAATCTGGCTGCTGTTTGTTAAAGCAACCATAACACATATTTATGAAAATATGCTTTTTTAATTTAATTATGGCCTTACTGACTAAAGGCCAGATTGTATAGCTCTGAATTCGCATTTGCTCACCATTTTCCATGTTCGCTTATTGAGCTACCTCTGAGATGTGGCAAATGCGTTGTCTAATTTGGGTGACTATGATAGTCACAATCTTACAGAGAACTTCACATCTTTTTGTATGTGCGTACACAGGTACTTTGACTATTGAGTAAGAGGTGGAGTCTGTCACAGTAGCGAATTCGATAAGGTGTAGTGCTCTGAATTCACCTGTTTGACTTTGCCACATCAGAGTGGCGAATTAGGGGATTGATGGCAGGGCTTGGGTGTGGCATAAGGTGACTATTCTTTCAACAGTAACAATGGCGACTGCGAATAAATTAGTCTTATACTAAACATGAACTAGAGACAAGGTGACATAGAAACAGATATAATATTCATTTATATACAGTTAGTGGAATATGGTGAGGATAACATCACTGCACTCCACTGGAGGAATTCACATTTCTCCATATGACTTCACATCCTACTTCTATTCAACTGACTTTGCCACACTACACTTACAACTGTGTCCGTAGGAGTCCACCTGTTTGAAAAATGTATTCTCAGCTTCATTAATAAGGGGAAGTGAATTTGCGACTATTTTGACGCAACTCAGATTGTAGCGAGGTTGATTCAACAGGAGAATTTATCCTTTAGTCAATAATGCTCTTAAACTTTATTGTCAACTAAAGGTTGGTTTATTGGCACATTAGACTACTCCTATGCTGGAATTTGATGGTTCATTCATTTAGGAAAGTATGTTAATTTTCTTGCATTGTTAGTAGGACCAGAGGACAATTATTAATAAGTACTCTCAGAAAGGAGGTAAGCTGTATCACATCAGGAGAAAGTATTCTCAGTCTTCATTACAGTTAAAGCCTGATGCTTGGCAAAAAGAGCAATTTGTCCCCACCATATAAAGACATAAATGCCAAAATAATTGTCCTATTCCAAAACATAATTCTAGATACATGGGCAAACATTTCCATGGGGCCCACCACAACCTGATTAATGGGGTCATCCTAACATTTTTACACTGCCGTTTGCACTGCAAACTTCGCAGTTACATTACTCAATGCCAAGTTCCCCATCATTTTCACTGGACGGTACTCAGAAGTTTAAATATTACTGGATGGCTGGGGAAATCTAGTATGCTAAGTTGGTGGAGCCCCCAACAGAAGCAACCCCTGTACCCCCTGTCGGCAGTCCTGATTGTAGCTAAAGCACCTTGCCTCATCAGGTACCTGTACAGAGAAATTTTATGGTCCATAGGATGTACAGTTGAATAGAAGATCTTATTTATGTTTTGCGTTAAAATCAGACCCCCCCCCCCCCAAGTGTCCCATATTTCTCAGTACAGTCTCATGGTCTCAGTTCCATGTTTATATGTCACAGTCCCCTAATCCTCTCCACATACCCTGCCTGATGTCATCATAAAGGACTTCACCAGCACACAGCCAGTCATGGAAGAGTGGGCTGTGCACCAGAGATGTTGTCACTATTGAACTTTATATGTTTAACTATAATTTTTTCAAGGAAGCCAATGGAGTTTCTAAGAAGAATATACTGTATATATTGTTAACATCTATGTATATTTTTATTTATAAAGCACTTCTAGGTTACACAGTGCTGGACATTTAAAGAAAACAGCCAAGGGAGATGTGCTCAATAGAAGAAGTAAATTAAAAGCATAAAATCAGTGCCGGGCAGAGACTGAAACAAGAGGGTGAAGGAATCTGCCCCACAGAGCTAACAATCTAGATGTTAATATATTATTGTCTAAGTTTGAGCTTTATCATGCAATACCTTGTTTTCATTTTTTTCTTTTTTTACATCCTAGTATTTTTGGCTGTAATTTATGGGTTAATTTGTTTTAAAAATTTTCAGTTCTTTAAAATATTGTTGAAATTGTATAGAAAACAGTTTTTATTTTGTAAGATAATCAATATTGTCCTATTGTCCCTGTTCCTTCCAGTTGTTACAATACCACATCTGTACATCTGACCCATTTTTTGTAATTTTAGAAAAATATTAGAATCACCTTGGATTTTCTTGCCCTGTATAGGAGAGAGTAACACTTGTACCCACCTCTGCAATCATATTTAATCAATATAGCGAGAAATGAAAGAGTAAATATGTGTGTGATGTCCGCTTGTGTTTTTTTTTTTTTGCTCTTGTCCCTTATATGTACCACACAAGGACTGAATAAGCAGAATTTCACTTTATAAACAACTGTGCTGGCTCAGGCCTGTAAGGAATTGCCAGTAATAAGAAGGTTTAGAATGGTTCACGGGTCCAGATGCCCACGGCATCCTAAATTCCTTCATCAGAAATAACTGTGAAACTGCAACCTAGCCTCGGGAGAAGGTTAATAACGGTAGCAGAAGTGAACACTGGGCCTGTTCCGGCTTGCACAGCCTAAGGTGGTTGTCATGGATACGACTTACACCTGAGTGAAGCAGGTGGCACAGTCACAGTGACAGAGGCCTCCAGGGATCAGAGGACAAGAAAATAAAAATACAAAACAAGCTTTGTCCAGGCTGCAAGGAAAGGAAAATGCAGCAATTTGTAGTGACATGTTTGTGTAAAATTGGTACACTTCAAAACATATTCATGTTACCATCAAGAAAGGCCATGGATCTTACCTCTCTGGGATTTAGATTCTTAGGTTTGGCTGCTTTTTAACGTGCCAAAAGGAGAAGAATTAAAACAATGAGCGAAAACCAGGGAGAATGAGAACAATGAGAGAAACCAGTGGCGGCTGGTCAAATTGGCTCTCATAAAGGAGGAAAACAAAATCAAGGGAAGAGAGATATTTCTGCCTATAATCTCAGATGTCCTTATTGCCTGACACGTTAACACAAAGAATAATGCGAAGCGAACACAATGGAACGGGACTAAAAGCTGGTCATTACATTCCTTCTGAAGGGTACACCTAACATGGAGAATCTATTACATGAATGTTGGAATGAGTGGAGGAGTGTCATGGCTGAGCGATCTTACTTTATTACATTCTCATGACACAATGGTAAATAGGATGCTATGTTGTACTGCCATGCTCCGCTGCATATATTTGGTAAATGAGTAATCCATGCATTATTAACTCTGGTAAATCAGTGTAGTTTATTTAGCTGGATTAGTAAACAAGAGCTAAATCATTACTACAAAGTCTTCAAATTTAATTAGAACTTTTATTTAGTGTTTTTTTTTTTCTTTTTTAATGTTGCACCAAAGATCATACTGAGAAACATATTAGCTGGGTTGGCCTAGAGAGCCAAAAAGAATTGTTCTCAGATACAATTGAATTTTAACCTTTAAGTGCCATCTGATTGGTATATTTGTACCTCAGATTTAAGGCATAGTTTGGCTTAAGATAAACCTTTTCCTTCTGATTTTTTTTTTCATTTTTGGATTTTCTTCTGGTAATATAATTTTCTCAGGGACAATATTATTTGTAAAAGTCACATTTTTTTTATTATTATTATA
>WMED01029422.1:0-10267 GCA_019650415.1 Pipa parva
GAAATTTTGGTTACAATGAATAATGCCAATGTCTAGGCATAAATGTTTAAGCAGAGTACTAAAACTAGAACAAAGAACATTTGTTCTCCTCTCACATGCAAGATCTGTGTGTGCTTTTAATGAGTAGATCTCGCTCAGTGTAATCTAAAGTTATTACCTGTTAGTATCATTGTTGCTTTCTGGAATATAACAGATTTACCGTCATCTTCAAAGAACCAAGCAGTGTTGCACACATGCAATGAAATATTGTAAACAGTAGAGCAGGGGTCTCAAACTCACGGCCCTCGGGACGCTAGTTTGCGGCCCCCGGTCCTGCGCTCCACCAGGCATTTTTTTTTTTCGCCAGTGGAGCGCTGGATCTGACACAGAGGGAGTCCTAGTTGACTTCCTCCGTGCAAAGAGGATGGCTCCTGTGACCCAATCAGTCACAGGAGCAAATAGGAACCCTGGAGCGCATGTGATTCTCCTCCTTAGTGCTGCCGGCAGTGGCAGCAACTGCACAGCTGCCAATCTCTGTGGGAGGTAAGTAAGAATCCCCCACCAATTGCCTCCAACCCACCCACAGCTAGCCCTGACCCCCCCCCATCCACGGCCAACAATGACAAATAGTAAATTAAACCCCAATTGCCCCACAATACTCCAACACACCCCAGTGACCCCACAATACCCCCCTAGTGTCCCCAGCTTGCTCCCCCAGCCATAAAATTTACCCACAATTCTAATTTAAAAAAAAATAACAGATGCGCTTATAGCAGAGGTCCCCAACCTTTTTTGCACCAGGGACCAGCTTTAAGAAAGGCCAGTTTTCCATGGCTCGTGGGATGGGGGTGGGGCGAAGATTTGGTCATATGGGGGCAGGGTTATGGAGGGGTGGAGCTTAGCAGCGCTACACACTTAACACTGGAGCCGCGTCAATGAGGCCAGTCTGCTGCCCCGACCCACATAACATGTTTTGCCGGGGCGAGTCTATGAGGAGAGCCTGCCGCCCCGCGTAACAGGTTACTGCTCTGCTGGCTGCGTCTCAAAGACCCGCCCGATGCCCCGCATAATGTTCTCTGCCGTGACAGCTGCGAGCTGTCATGGCTACGGCAGAGAACATTATCGCGTGCTCTGACCAGGCACAGGGCCGCAGAGCTAGGTGTCAGCGGCGCCGCGGACTGGCGGTTGGGGACCTCTGGCTTATAGCACCAAAAAGCTGCACATTACCCTGCTGACCCGCATATTTCCCCAAAAACGTGCTAATTTCCCCACAAAGGTGCTAATTTTCCCAGCAGATGCAAATTTTCCAGCAGAGCTGCATATTGCTCCACAAAGCCGCTGATTGCCCTGCAGGGCCATGTATTGTTTTTAATCTGTTGTTTTCTTGTGGAAAACCTGATGCGGCCCAGCCTCACCCAGACTATACCTCCAGCGGCCCCTGGGTAAATTGAGTTTACGACCCCTGCAGTAGAGGGTTTACACTGAAAGTCATTATTTCCTGAAATGAAATATTATATACATTATATTATACAATAAAATTAATGTCCCAGGTTGATGCTTTCTAAGGAGTACACTTACTGAAAGTGATGCCAATTGATATCCATTGCCAAAGGCTTCATAGCTTTATTAAACAAATGGGGATTTATTTGCTCAGAGCGCTGCTGAGTTGCTACTAGGTGCATAGTAAAATTGCAATCTACTTACTAACATCTACTCAAAGCAATATTTTCTTATAGTTAATAGATGAATGATTCAGTAGCTTAATTAACAAGTATTGTTTGTTTGTTATAACTGGTTACATCTGTTTTTAAATAAAATGTGATTACTATCAGAGATAATGCATCCCTATTATTTGTAGTATATTGTCAGTTTACAAGAATGTGAGGGTAATGTATGAAGTAGTGCAATAAGAAAAGGGAATAAAAGTCCTCAGAAACAATTGTACATTGTTAGAAATGTACGCAGTTGATTAGTAACTGTGTGTATAAGTAACAACAGAGCAGACAGGCTAGTAAGCATTGTGTATTTGAACTGATGCAAATAAACATGTTGTGGTACAGTACAATTAAGAAGCAATTTCGTTGATTATTCACCAGTAAGGGCAGCTCAGTGTGCTAGAATTAATTGTGCAGCAAACAACAGATAGTTGGTTGGCCAATCAAACTAAATAGCAACTAGATGGTCTAGTGTGAGATATATCCAATGGCCAGCTGAGGACACGCAATTGTTAGGCATCTTTCAGCATCTGTACAATATTCAGTATGGCCTACTTAACTGGAAAGGAATGTGGTGTAGTATTAATAGTAGTGATTAAAATGTAGTAATCATTGAAATGGTAATTGGATTCCCTTTCCAAAAATGGCAGAATATACCAGTCAAGGTAATAAAGAATACTATCTCTGGATGGTTGATAAAACTCTATATTCAGCCTCCACCCTATTCAGTACACTGCTTTTTCTAACAAAAAGTCTGCTGGCAGTTCCAATACCAGTTTCTGAAAATGCTGGTTATGTGGTTTTACAAAGTAAAATATTAAATTGTTTTTCCTTTCTTTTACAGCCTGAAGTTACTTCTCAGGGGCATTTTGGAAGCTACTACAAGATATATCCTGCAAGACATCTTTGTAAGATCTGTATTTACCTAAAACAGTCTATGATTTACTTGGCACTAACAGACATTACAATTTAGGAATTCAACAGGGTATGGTGGGAAAATGATTTAACATTTTTACCTCTTTGTGTGTTTTTCTGTAACACATTTTAATTTTGAATAAAGTTTTTCTATAAAACAAAAACGTGGCTTTATGTGATATATGGATTCAGTTGGGAAATATTGTTTTGTAATCTGTAAAGTATGAAATAATAGTAAAGAAGAGAGCATCAAACTGTAAAATTTCCAATTGTTTAGAAACGCAACCTTACATGGTATTCTTTGGAGCAGTTTATATTATGTGACTAAAGACCCACCCACCAAGGTATTATAAAATATGAGATGTAATAGGCATCTCTTGGATCACCCACAGCTCATAGTAGCTTACTCCCATACTAGTTCACTTGCAATATTATTTCTAGGAAGGCCAGGGTGCAGTCTTGTGCTACCATAACAGCAGTTCAGGCTTAAGATACAATGGGAAATCTATGTATTCTGGTGCTAGGATTGTAAAGCAGTAATGCTCAAAAGAAATATGATGTCTCCTGTGACCTGAACTATAAATACAGGGCTATTTTAAAAATACATCAGAATATTGTTCACTTGTAGAGTTTTATGGAATTCTGGGTCTCTTTAACTTCCCAAAGCAGTGCATGCTAAATTAGATTATAGCACTGGCAATTTCCCCTTAACTCTGAAATTGCCCTATGCTACATGGGGCAATGATGATTGGATAATGATTAAAAATAAACATGTAAAAATAAACTTAACAGAAGACACCATGATACAGAGTGAAGACAGACAGTTTCAAATCATCTGCAGCTTTTGTAAAGAAATTGTTCATCTTAAGTCTTGAAATGAGAGTCAGGTTGATGGTGTCAGTTTGGAATGGAGACTAGGCCTATGATACTCAGTAGGAAACTGTATGTGTAATGGTTACATTATTATGAATGTAAAGCTCAATAACACATGTTCTGTCTGACAGTGGTTCAGTGGCATTAACAGCATAGACTGCAAAGACGTGATATCATCAGTGGATCTATATCGTGAAGATGTAGGTTAGGTAGGTATATAGGGTAGGTTATCAAACAAGGCTAGCAAGTTTAGCAACAGCATACAACAGGAAGATAAGCAATTGCACATTGTGGCCTACAATGTGTCCTGGCAGTGCTTAATGGTCCTGGATGTATGGGGTGCAAGTTCTGCTGGCATAGCTATATTACTTGCTGAACCTCAAATACATTGTACTGAGATTAAAATGGGTTTGTTCACAGAATAAACTTTTTCCAAACTGCAAATTAATGGAATAAAAGGAAGATATATTCCATTACGATGAAATATATTCCATTAAAATGTAGTATATTAGTTAAATGAATTGTTAATAAAAGTAGTAATGTAACACTAACGAAATTTATTAAACTCGGAAAAAGCTCATTTTTGCTTTTCTGATCTGAGTTTAATCGGGTGTTCACCAGGAAGTTTCTCGAGGTAAGTATTGCAAGATTTGTTTCGATTGATACTTACCGAGAGAAAAACTTTTTCCATTGAATATATCCATGGAGAGGGTTGCCATACTTTACATTAGTGCAGTATGGCAATGCTTTACATTAGTGCAGTATGGCTACCCTTTCCATGAAAATATTCAGTGGAAAAAGTTTCTCGCTAAGTATCGATTGAAACAAATCTTGCGATACTTACCGCAAGAAATTTCCGGGTGTTTGCCCAATTAAACTCAGAAAAGCCAAAATGGTCTTTTCCAAGTTCAGAAAATTTCACCCTTAAGATTTCAATTAGATATTAAAAAATGACAAAATGATTTTCTATTGCAATTACATTTTATCATACAGCCAATTGAGTAAAATAAAATTCCCTTTTGAAGAGAGCATGTACTTGAATAATTATCACATAAAAAGCAAAAAAAGAACTGCTAGCACTCGGTCTAACTATTTTGTAAACTGAAAGCTGCTAAAAGCAATATGGGTCAACATTTGGCTTATGTTTCAGGTCACCAACTGTTGGAAGCAAAATGTGACCATAATCTGCACACAAATGGGTTCGTTTTCATTTTGGAGCAGACACTGGCAAAGGTGAAATTTTATAAGACAGAAATGGGCGAAATTTATTAAAGGCGAATTTTGAAGTTTCGATCTCATTTTGAAAAATTTCAATCTCATTTTTTGAAATTCGATCGAAATTTCAAAATTTGCCTTTAATAAATTTCACCCCAAGTATATTTAAACAAGAAATTAAACACTGATTGTATTGGCACCTCTGGAGGAAGTTGACAGCAATTCTAAGGAAGTCACAACTTCATAGATCATTTATCATCATTCTTATAATGCCTGTGCTACTCATAAAAAATGAAAATAAAAGTACTTTATTGCAAGATGCTCAGAAATTATTTTGGCCAAACATTAGCTACAGTGAATGAAATAATTATTCGATCCTATGCTGATTTTGTAAGTTTGCTCACTGATAAAGACATGAACAGTTTATAATTTTACTGGTAGGTTAATTTTAACATTGAGAGATAGAATATCCATAATAAAATACAGAAAAACACATTGTATAGATTATATAAATGTATTTACATTTTGCAGTCATAAATAAGTATTTGATACCCTACCAACCATTAAGAGTTCTGGCTCCTACAGAGCAGTTTGACACTCCTAATCAACTTGTTACCTGCATTAAAGACAGCTGTCAAATAGTCACTTTATAAAGGACTCCTGTCCACAGACTCAGTCAGACTCTAACCTCTACAACATGGGCAAGCAAGACCAAAGAGCTTTCTAAGGTTGTCAGGGACAAGATCGTAGACCTGCACAAAGCTGGAATGGGCTACAAAACCATAAGTAAAATACAGGGTGAAAAGGAGACAATTGTCGGTGCAATAGTAAGAAAACTGAAGAAATACAAAATGACTGTCAATAAAGATCAATCTGAGGGGCACCATGCAAGCAAAATCTCACCTCGTAGGGTATCCCTAATTATGATAATGGTGAGAGATCAGCTTAAAATCACACAGAGGGAACTTGTTAATGATCTCAAGGCAGCTGGGACCACAGTCACCAAGAAAACCCTTGGTAACACATTATGAAGTAATGGTTTAAAATCTTGCAGTGCCCGCAAGGTCACCCCGCTCAAGGCGGCACATGTGCAGACCCGTATGAAGTTTGCTAATGAACACCTGGATGATTCTGTGAGTCATTGGGAGAAGATTCTGTACTCAGATGAGACAAAAATTAACCTCTTTGGCATTAACTCAACTCGCTGTGTTTGGAGGAAGAGAAATGTTGCCTATAACACAAAGAACACCATCCCCACTGTCAAGTATTGAGGTAGAAACATTATGTTTTGGGGGTGTTTCTCTGCTAAGGGCACAGGACTACTTCACCACATCAATGGGAGAATGGATGGAGCCATGTACGGTAAAATCCTGAGTAACAACCTCCTTCCTTCCACCAGGGCATTAAAAATGGGTCCTTGGAGAATATTATTTCCAACAAACAAAGACTACACACACTACTCAGCCAGACACTATTCATATGCGCGTCTAGACTACATATTTCTCCCAGACTGTATTAGCAATATCAAATAAGCACACACAGAACCCATCACTTGGTCCGGCCATTCATTATACCAAATCTCATTGATATTAAAATGTGACAGATCCACAACATATAATTGTAAACTAAATGAATCCCTCCTAAAAAGTTTAAAACTTGTGTAAAAAATATCCACAAATTTACAACATTACTTTAAGGAAAATAATACAGAAGTTAAGTTACGCTCTATCTGGGAGGCACAAATATGTCATCAGAGGTATCTTAATTCAAGAGGGGGCAAAATGTAAATGCTTAGCCAAATTAAAAACACAAGAACTAATAGATAAAATTAAATTAAAAGAAACACTAGGAGACAACACTCTGTGGAAAAGCGCAACAGAATGCACTATATAGTGCTTTATCTGGGTAACAAATGTAATAATAGAGGAAACTAAAAGTCCCAATTTTAGAGTGAAATATAAGAATATAAATGGACACACATCACCACGTGTCGACAAAAAGTGCTATATAAGTGCTCACCAAATATTGGTCAAATCAAGACTTATAATATCACACTCGTGTAAACATCTGTTCCAAAGGCTCACTCCTCTCAAAACTGCCACCATCTTCAGATTGTAAACAATTCAAGGCTTATTCGCACATGTGGAAATCCAAAAGTACACTTCTGGTCTAATCCTCTCAAATTATAAACCACATTTGGTTATCTAAAAATCAAAGGTGTACCATTGAACATGTAACTTTTTAATATAATACAACTTAAAAACAATAAAATAAAATAAGCTCACAATCGTTTGTGAGAAACAACTTAAAATGGCTGTATCGCCTCTTTAAAAAACGTGTATCTGTGGGGGTACTACATTTTTGTATCAGTCTTTTAGTGGTCCTGGACAGCGTTACTTGGCTCCAGGACCAGGAGTGAGCCTTTGGAACAGATGTTTACATGAGTGTGATATTATAAGTCTTGATTTGACCAATATCTGGTGAGCGCTTATATAGCACTTTGTCGACACGTGGTGATGTGTGTCCATTTAAATTCTTATATTTCACTCTAAAATTGGGACTTTTAGTTTCCTCTATTATTACATTTGTTACCCAGATAAAGCACTATATAGTGCATTCTGTTGCGCTTTTCCACAGAGTGTTGTCTTACAAGATTGGTCGTTTGGGAAGTGAGGTGGATTCCTTTGGATAAAGCAGCACAGGACTCAAATAAGAGAACATTAATCACATATTATAAGAGCGCTGCTGAATATTGGTGTTTTTTATTCTTCAGGAGACCTGACACAGACATGAAAACAACTCAACAAACACCTTCAAGTCTTCACAAAGAGCAATTACCCTGATTAAACATAGATTCTATGAAAATGGCAACAGATACTTAACCCTACTTGCTAGAGTCCTAAAACAAACAATTACAAAACCATATCACAAAAATATCCACCACCTCAGGCAAAACACGTAAGCAATAACACAAAGATCCTAGAAACCTTTGAACATTATTACTCCAAATTATATATATTAACTCATCAAAAAATAAAAATCCCAACACCTCACAGGCTAATGGGAAGAGACCCCTTTTTTCCTCTACAATTGGAAGGAATTTTGGGGCATAAAAAATTACATGAATGTATTACAACATATTTTATATCCCCATTATATCAATATGTAGCATCATCCAGGTGTTACCACCAGAGCTAGAGTACAGAGGGATTTACTCACCAGCATTCCTTGTTTGCAAAGCCTTAAGTCTGTGAGAACATGCTATCAACTTGAAGGTTGTGACCATTTTATTTATTGAATGCATAAAAATATGAGTACATACCTTTACCTTTTTTTGTCACGATGATGCTTAAAGAAACAGTTTGGGAACCAACAGATATTTGCCTGTCAATTTGTCAATCGCAGTATAATTTATTTACTAATCTCAATCCTTTTCAAGTTGTAATGAAAACTTTTGAGGTTGCAGGTTTGCAACATCAGCTGCTGCCCTAACTTACTAATTTAGAACACAAAAAACTTTAATAAATTGCAAATTTGTATCCAATAAATACATTTTATGTTCTACCTAAATAGCTTAATTATTGTATCATAAAGATGATAAAAAGCTTAAATTAAGTTATTTCTTAAACATGCAGCATGAATGAGGGAGTCTGAGTCGGGAGTTGGAGTCATGGGAAATTGAAGAGCCGGAGTCTGGCTTTGGCTTACCGACTCCACAGCCCTGTCAAAAATGTAAAAGAACATTAAACAACATGAAAAAGATGACCTAGGGAAGCATCATGGGAGTTCTCGGGCTCTCCTCAGCAACAAACCAACAACCATGTGCAAGAGCCGCAATGCAAGGTCTATGGCAGAATTTCACTTGTTGGTGGCAATTCCCCTTGATAAGACAGTCGCTAAACTAGTTTAAAATTCAGGAACGCAAACATTTTTTGCAACATCTGAATTGTATAGACACCAGTGAAAAATATTGAGGAGCCAGCCAATTTTAAACAGCCTGTTCTGTCATGATCTAGGGATGCAATCCCCCCCGTCATTGGCGAAAATTTTGTATCACTTTCCAAAAATTGTACAACTTGTTTGTTGTCAATGCAAATGTATACATTTTTTAACTACATTAATACAGCATCATGTGCCCTAAACCAAACTTGGAAGTACAAAATATCATGTATGTTCCATTAATTACACTGTAAGCCAGGTGGGACACACAATATAAAGATCAGCTCCATATCTTTTTTTATTGTCCCTGCATGGCCTGAGGCTTCATAAGCAGATTCGGTCTCTTAAAAATTGTTCCCTTAACACAAAATTAATTACCGTGGAAGCCAGCAGAGTTCCAATCACAGAAAGCATTATGGCTATAATTATCCCTACCAGCGATACGTTATACGAATGCATAACATAAAATAACATATGCAAATGCTATGAGGTAACAAGCTATGAAGACCATTTCTTGAACACTTTAGGGGCAACAGACTTTCTGGTAGATGGATTCCAGATTTTTTAAAAATCACAAAACTACTCAACGCATCAAACCTCTTTTCTAACTGAGCATCTGGAGTTTTCTTATAATACAATAATAATATAATTATAATATAAGTTTCCTTATAATAAAAATCTGACTTCCAACTGGTTATCTGCTCAGCCAGGGAGATAACTAAAAATTCAAGAATGTTCATTTATTTTGAAAAAACTGACTTCTATTAAAAACTAAATGCATAGTTTATGCCCATATCACCATTTTAAAAGGGCACTATAATGCAGATATAACTGCACACATACATGTAAAACTACTATATACTAAGCCAATAGTTAACGAATAGTTAAAGTTTAGGGAAGAAATTATACTTTCCATTTGTTTCTCCGATTTAGTTCTCAGGAGAGCTGACATTTTGTCCTCCCTTGTTCCCCCTCCCCCCTCTTGCAAGTTAGACAACATGAAAAAAAAAGCTGCCTGACTGTTATTGGTTAAGCAGTGTGCTGACCTTTAGACCTCATCAATTATGCTTGATTACATTTTGAATGCTCAAGATTGCACAGGCTGGGGCTCTGGAAAGTTAACTTGAACGCAGTATTAAGTAGGGCAAAAATGTCCAGGGGAGGGTACCTTTTCATGGAAAACTAGCCAGTACACGTCACACACACATTTCCTAGTGCAGGAATTTTCCAGTGCTGCGTAATAAAGCATCCTGCTTCATATGAAATGACTACTGGGGAGAAACGCTTCTCACTAATGTATAGTACTGCATATGTAAATATGTAACCCGATTATAGTTTTCCATTATGGGATCCAGAAAGACCTCTGCCCATTCACCTGTACCTCTTCAAGCCTCACTTATCCAGGTCTCCACTAGCCTACCTATATTATGAAAGCAATATTTTTTGGGCATCTGCTCACTTAGCAATATTGTCAGACGATCAGTCTTGACACTGGCATCAACATGCAAACAAAACTCAAAGAAAATCTTCCAAATTGAGGTACATCACAAATAAATTGGTTAGATGCAAAGTATATATACTCACCGGCCACTTTATTAGGTACACCATGCTAGTAACGGGTTGGACCCCCT
>WMED01029423.1:0-10267 GCA_019650415.1 Pipa parva
TATGATACTGCTATTTTTCATTACTAGGGAACAGATTTTATTCAACAATAAAAAAGAAAAAATCTTAGACAAAATAGTTTTTTCATATCATTAAACTTCTGATAATGGTTTCTGCTTTGGAAATTCACAAAATTGTGAAATATGGAGCAGGCACTGAAGAATGAATGAAATAGGTATGCAATACAGAAATTGTTTTTATGCAATTCAATAAAATGTAGCTCCCCAGAATAGAATGTGTGACTGCAGCCAAGATATCAAGGCAAGCAGCATTGTATTTCAATTTACTGTATTTATGATTATTTCTTTTGGTTTTTTCAGAACAGACCCATCTGTCTGTTATCAAGCCTCATGATAACCTTTTCAACATCAATAGGGATGCAGCATTCAATATTTGTAATGTGCTATATGGGTGAAAACATCACAGCTAGCTTACCAATCTCTGTTTTATACAGATGCAATTACTTTCAGGCTGAATTATTTAGCACTAATGATTTTAAAGGATTTATGCTATAAACCAGTGCTTATTAGTTAACATCAATAGCTGATATATCAGTATTTCTTCACTAGGCATTCTTTAAAATATCTTTTTTCCATTAAGCAAGCTGTAGTCAAATTGCAATCTTCTGCATTCCTTGTTTTTATTTACAAAAATGGTTTGTTTTTAATGTCTCATTTCAGCAAACACTTAAACGAACACTCCGGCCAAAATTGAAAAAAATGCATGTGTTAGTAAATACGAATTACTAACTTTTATTAAATGCATTTTATTTTCAATTTTAACCCTAAAATGAAATATCTTACCTGTTTAGAAGCACTTCCTTGTTTAGGATTCCATCTTCATCTGTGCCGCCAACTCTAAGGTGTCCTGGAGCTGAAACTCTTCACAGCCGCGATCCTCTCCTTTCAGTGTGCAGCCAGGTGCCAGCATCTCCTAATAGTCACATGGGAGAGTGGCGCATCATCAAGGGGAGCCAGGTTGATGATGTGCCACTCTACCATGTGACTATTAGGAGATGCTGGCACTGGGCTGCACACTAAAAGGAGAGGATCACAGCTGTGAAGAGTTTCAGCTCCAGGACACCTTAGAGTCAGCGGCACAGATGAAGATGGAATCCTAAACACGAAAGTGCTTCTAAACAGGTAAGATATTCCATTTTAGGGGCAAAATTGAAAATAAAATGCATTTAATAAAAGTTAGTAATTCGTATTTACTAACACATGCATTTTTTTTCAATTTTGGCCGGAGTGTTCCTTTAATTACCTCCAATATGTGTATTGGAATATTGCATACATAAGTGTAAACTGGTACTCATGCTACATCCCATAGCAACCAATCAGACACATGCAACAAATTTATAAAAGGGGGTTGCTGATAGGTTGTTGGGTTAAAACTCCAAGGCAAGATTCACCTGTTCTTGTGAATAGCTTTGCAGTTAACATTAAGCACATTCAGTTAGTAATAATTAAATACAAATAATTTCCAGTTGGTCTGTACTGGATTGATTTACTGAACTGGTTTAGTGTAATTATCCTTGCACATTACAAGTAGTGACCACTTAAAGGCAGAATCCAGTAAGTACAGCACGAATGGAAGGTGAAGACAAAAATACAGATGCTCACACACAGTAATTATGAGGTGAAATTCACTTAACTTCATACCTGCTTTATCTGATTTGTTCCCTTTCAGGGTTGCTCTTCGCCAATTGTGGTGAAGTTTGCTGATACCCAGAAAGATAAAGAGCAGAGGCGTCTACAGCAGCAGTTAGCACAGCAAATGCAACAGCTTAACACTGCCACCTGGGGAAATCTCACTGGGCTTGGAGGACTAACACCACAGTATTTGGCAGTAAGTAATATGTTTGACATAATTGTGTGTAATCTGCCATTAAATGGAATTTGTGTTTGTAGCTATGACAGCAAGGTATTCAAGAAGACATGGAAACAACTGCATATTCTGAGGTAATCTACTCTTATATGGGAAACATCAGGTGAAGGATAGATTCATGTTTGCGAGTAAATACAGTTTGTTAGTTTGACTGAAGGTAAATTGGGAAACACTAGGAAATACTACATATTTCTGCAAAAAGTATAGCTTGAAAATGTTCTAATTGCAGGCAGATACTGGTATCTGTGGCTTGTTTCTGCGGTAACAAAATCTTCATCCTCATGCTTTCCTTTAAGTGACTTTGCTACTGCTTTGCATTCCAGCTACAAGCATTTTACAATTCATACTAGTAGTCTTTACTTTATTTTTATTTATTTTTAGTTGTTTTTTTTTAGTTTTTGTGATATCTAATTTTATTCACTTTGTTCCTCAACTTAACAATGTATTCTTTCATCAAAACAAATCAATTTCATTGCCAGTGTTGCAGAAAATATGAGTCACTGATTGAGAAAATTCTACAGCATTCCAATCAGCAACTCCTATTTCAGTCTAAGGCCAAGATTTATTTTGTTCAAAGAAGAAATAGAGTAAGAAAACTAAACTTTGCAAACAATAAACATTTAGAAATACTGATTTGATGACTGTTAATTTGCTATCCACAATATTTACTGCAGTTTGTGGATTTTTTGCATGTATCGTATGTTCTACTGTAAATGTGCATGCAGTTTTTGTTTTTTTTACAAAGAAACAGCGCATTAGAAACCAGATATCACAGTAAAAATTTAAAAAATCATATTTCAGCGTACAGTTGCCAGTATTTTATACAACCAATCAATTAGTTTTTTCATTTATTGCCAGTTTGGAATCATTAGATATAGATTGAGCCACAACCCAAAAATTTAAATAACTGTAGATACATTAGAACAACTAATTAGATTAGTTTTGGCCAAAGCGTCTGAATAGAAAAAAAACATGCATGGTTGTTAATTTACTCTGTCAATTGACTTGTAATGTACTTATGGAATATATGCAAAGGGAATTTTTGTTTGTTTTAAACTATTTTCTATTTAATATGTTGTATTTTAATAATTATTTTAAGATAAGCAGTCTTTAGAGGTCTTTAGAATTCTCCAATACTTTTATATAAAGTGAACGTAGACCAATGTGGATGTTTATACACAAAATCACCACCTTCTACCATAGAATATGGAACTGTGATGTCAACGGTCTGGACAGTTTTATAATGACAACTGGAGAATGATATATTTCCTGTTATTTTGTGCGTGTGTTTTTTGTTTTTTAATAATTTTTGAGTCATTAGTTATATATTCTTACATTTGGACATTTACATTTGAACTCACACAGATCAAAGAATCACGATACCATCTCATACCTCTGAAGGATGAATATTACAATGAACTATTCATATTGGCATATTTGAATGGGGATTGTTGCAGGGTGTGAAGATCTGACAAACAGCATTTTCAACCCAAAACATTACCATGTATATAGATATAAGGCCCTAAGTAGGTATCCCTGTTTTGAATAGCTTCATATCCTTTCATCACCGTATCATCATAGCAGTGACACTGACCTGTACGTTTGCTTTATATAGCTTTAATAGGCTATTGCTAACTAAGTCTCTATGAACACTGTATAATATGACATAAAATAGCCTGCAATTATTTGAAGACATCAAAGAAGATTTTTCATTAATCTTGAAATATAATAAAATATATTCCAGGCTTCATGTAAAGTGAATGGTTTATCAACATCTTAAAGATAATGAAACATTCCCTTACTAATCATTTGTCCCTCAGTGCTAAATAATTTGATGATCAGTCGTTGGGTCCAAGTAATAAAGAAGATGTAAAGTGCATGAAGGAAATAGATTAAAAATGATCAACCTTATGAGAAGGGCTTACTGTACTTGTTGAAATATTTAGCAGTACAGTAGTAACCATTTAAGAGGAACAATATGTGCCTATGCAGCTGTCTCCTATAGACTATAATATAGACTTATATAGTCTGACCAGCTAAAAATGTCTAGCTGTGGCTACATCTTTATAGGCAACAATCCCCCAGTTATAGGGTTGGTGCATCTTTAAGTTAGTACATTAAGTGCTAGGCATAAGGAATTCATCAACAGGGGCAATCTTTCCACATGTCTAGAAACCCGTAGCAACCAATCAGAAGTTTACTTTCATAATGATAGTGTCCTCATACCATTAAATGCTAACAGCGTGTTACTATGAGTTACTAGACCTCTGGAAAGATTACCCCATTGATAATTTCCCCTTATTATGTTTAAACTAAAGGACACTAAAGCCTGTAAAAAAAATAGCTTTTTATTTATTGGCCTCCCAGTTTTAAGTACCACAAGTGTTGAAATGACAGGTTTAGGCTTTGCCTATTTTGCAGAATAATCATAGTAACAGAACAATTGGAGAAGTTATCAGCTAATCCTAGCCCCTCCTCCTGTTACCTCTGTGCAGGTTGTTATTTGTGTGCAGCATTTAGAGCTAGGCAGCTTTTGACTCTGAGCTTTTTTAGACTGTTTTTTAGTCTCTCAGAGCTGCCTTGTACTAATATTCCTGAAGCAAGTGAAAGTGAAACATAATTACAATTAGTTTCAAAAGGTGTTTTTCCTTCTATTGCTATGACTATTCTGCAAAATCTTTAAGCCTAAACCTGTCATTTTAACCCTTATTGAACTTATAACTAGGTGGCCATTAAATAGAAAGCTCTTTATCTACAGTTCCTTTAAGTTTTTCTTAGGCTTTACCTCCCTTTAATAACAATAAAGCTGAAGGCTTCATGAACTGACACTGGTACTGTGCACATACAGCTCATACTGTAAGTAACTGATAAATGCAGTATTCACTAGTATTCACCGAGTATAACAATGAGAAATATTATTTACTCTTATCTCTTTATTTTCATTATAAGTCGAAAACACTTTGCCAAAGTCCATATATTTTGTTCAACCATGCAAATGTTAACTTTGATAAACAGTAATTACTGTTCGCCGTCACTGTGGTTTTTAGCTTGTGCATCTTCTCACTCATCAGTGAAAGCTTTCATTAACTTACACAAATGGAACTCCTACATTTAATTTCCCAAGAAGCATTATTTTAAAAGAATGTTAAAAAAAAAAAAAAAAATTAGAAAAGAAACAATAGACAAAATAGAGAATTTCCTTTTCGAAAGCTTTATCTCTTTTTTGTTTTTGCCTTAAAACAAAAAGGTGTAAAATTCCATTAGAATAAGGCATTTAAATAGCTCATATTGACATGTTATTTAAATATCTGATATCTCAATAATGGGTAGTTTTGTTCAATAATGATGGACATTATTGACAGTGGTCTTCTTCTCCTTTATAGCAAACAGTGATATCAGCAGGTGCATAGATGTCATACTTTGGTTCTCCTGTTTAAAATAATGTTTGTTGGAAAACAGGTACATTGAATACAAGATGTTTATGGTTTAAATGAAATGAATTCTTCTCACATCTATGAGCGCATAGATGTTATACTTTGGTATTCAGTTTAAAAAAAAAAAACAACAGTTTTTTTTTGCAATGAAAGATTTTTATGGTTTGAATTGCATGAGTTCCTAAAGAATATTGTAACGCCTGATAGACACTGAATAAACAGATAATAATGTGGCATTTCTACAGTCAGATACAAAAACTGCCTGACAATAAACACATATAATGTATATAACATTCAGCATAGCAGAGATGCGCCATTTGCTGCGTTACAGAAAATGCTAAATGACATGCAGCAGAGAGAAAGAAAAATAGAATAATGTAAGAAGATGAGTTATGGTAACTACAATACTACTGAGAGTTTTAATTAGTCGCACTGTGTCAGTTTAAATGTATTTAACACCTGGCTGTTAAAAAGACTAAATTGATTAATTGTTTTTAAAGCAGTTATTTTATTGAGTCCCTATAGTGCTTGCTGGAGATTAGACATTGATATAGATCTACAGCTTTGACTCTGGGGACATCTTGTCCATTCATGGGCAGAAAGTCTTTAAGCATCAGAATATATGAAGCAAAAAAAAGAAACAACACATGCAACTCTGCATAGAAACAATTCTGTTTGTCTCATTTGAATGTCTCATTGCTTGATTTCTTCTTTTATTTTTTTATGTGCAGCTTCTACAGCAAGCCACCTCCTCCAGTAACCTGGGTGCATTTAGCGGCATTCAGCAAATGGCTGGTAAGTGGAGAAAAAAGCATTTAATTTTAGCCAATTATGCCCTATTTTCTCCGGCTCTTAAGTTCTTTTTCACTAATGATGTTCTGTTAAAAAGGGACACCCCTCTGTTAAATTCTCAATTGAAACGCTTGCTCTCTTAGAAACAGAAAATTGAACCAACGGCTCTGAGGTTGAACAAGTAGTTTATCTTACATTAGTCACCCGCCATTTGTCCTAAGCAACCAATTGTAAGAGGCAGGAGAGCTTTTAGTCCCTGCAGCTGCATCATATTCTAATAAAGGTGACGACAAAACAACCGCAGGAACTCAGTTTAACTTCAACAGAGATTGCAATGTCCTGGCAACCAATTTAGTGACAACTCAGGCATTTTACAGAAAGCAATGAAAAACTGCAGAAAGAAAATGTTCTGACCTTCTTTGGCAAAATCGGAGATTACAGATATCGAGCTGATGTAGGATTTACATTAACTTTTGAATATTGCTCAAATGGGTTGACTGCATATGATGCCTGGACCAACAGGAATACATGACAAAAGCTTTTTCTTTTCTTTTTTTTAATTAATTTATTTATTTTTGCATGCTCTCCCCCAAAATAAAATAATCTTTACATTTTCTGTAAAATCAAAGCAGGGATGTATTTGAAAGGCAGAGTATTGAAGAATTTCTCTGTAATGAGCTCAGCCTGTAGTAGCTGATGTGTAGTGATTAGTGAAAGGTCACTCCCACTGTGTGACCTTCCATGCTGATATGCTAACTTAACACAGAGCTGCAGCAGGCTGGACGTGCACTAAATCAGAACTCAAATGCCCATTATGCCTGCCGTGAGTAACTGCTAAAAAGCTTTTGCTTTGTTTGATGCTAAAGCTAAACAATTTGGAGCATTAATGTGCCTGTATTTTATTTTAATCATGACCCCCACTGCATCAATGAATATGTAAACTGAACAACAAGGACAAAACGTCCCTGTTTTTGTATATTTGAAATGTTCATGTTCTGATTTTTTTTTTTTTACCTTGCCAATGGTATTTTATGAGCTAGTTTTTCCTTCAACAATACTGCTGGCTCCTGTGATGTTTAGACATTAAAAACCATGTTTATTTGTCCCTAAAGTAGCATTTTTTTTACCTGCAGTATTGCTATACAGATATAGTAAAGAATCTAAATAGAATAGAATGATAATGGTTTTAAATGGTTTTTACTAATAATAATGTCTAGTCTGAATCCCTACCACTGTGTTATACAAATGTTTGGAAAATATAACCAGATTACTTCTGCAAAAGTAAAATTTAAGGGGGGAGGGGGAAACATGCGACGGTGATGTCATGACATCATGGAGAAGGTGATGTCATAACGTCTCCGTCACATGACGCATCTTAAGTAGTTCTAAACTCCAGATACACCCCCTATGCGCTATCTGCTTAAATGTAGATAGGGCAGAACAGGACTGAGAGGCACATTGGGAGGCTGGAACTACACCTGATGTGCCCCTCATGGGTGAAAATTCCATGGACTCATGGACTTGTTTGGTTCCTCCAATTTGTAATACTTGTGAAACTGTTTCCTCTGTATTAACTAACTGTATACAAGTCTTTGGAGAAATTTATAAAGGTCAATTCGACTTCTTTGCCAAATTCACCATTTTTCACCTCATTATCACCACTTTTTCCTTCTTAAAAAATTTTTAAATTTCCCTCAATTTATGTAGTAGTGAATAAAAATGATTGATATCAATACATATCAATGTATTAATACCGCTACACTTTACATTACTTTCAATAGAGCTCCTTTTCCAGCGATATCACTGATCTTTTCGATGGGGAAAAAATGTTTCTAAACCATCACCGTAGGGAATAATGGGTTTTTACCTCCCTCAACCAGGCAAACACTAGAAGGGGCTTAATAAATATCGATTTTCAACCTAATTAAAGGTATATCAATATAACAGGAGAAAACTTTTTTGATTTTTATAAATATTCCCCAAAGCTTTGAGTCAAAAAGTAGATTATTAAAAACATTTTAATCTACCACATAATTAGTTTTAATCCAATAATCAGAAAGGAATATCCAGATCTGAAACTTAAAGTGCAATTTCATGTAATATATCCATTGCACAGTTGATACATGGTTTTTATCACACACTGGTTAATGTAGATCAATGACTCACTTTCTCAAGCAATTATGAATGGAATCACACAACGTCCTCTCCAAATATGTGATAACCCACTTCTTTTTATTATTTCCTGCTGTCTTCAAACATGGGCCACTGACAGAAACTAAAAATTGGTAATATATTACAGAACATTCTGACTAAATATTCAAAGGTGTAGAGGAGTCAGTTCCTGATTTGTATAAAACTGTTGTATAATTGGGAGAGCATATGGTCTGTATGTAAGGAGTTTGTCACACTGGTTTAAGCTTTGAAAGGGCTTTGATTCACTAAAGAACGAAAAATGCACAATAACGAAACAATAGTTTAAGAAACAGTTACTTTTTGTTCTATACATAATGGAAGTAAAGAAAACTGTTGGTATGATGTAAGAACCAAGGAAGTTCCTGATTAGATTGAGAGTTTATCACTTGAGGGCTTCATCTCAGCATTTATTGTTTTCGAGATTCTAACTTCAGTTCCAATAAGAATTCCAATATTTTGCTGGTACAGGATTCTCCCCAAAGATATTCCGTGATCAGTTGTTACAGCAACTCATTATTGCACTGGCATCTTTGAGTAATCTAAACCTTTTCTCTGACAATATAAATTGGCCTGGAGATGTAAAGATCACTGAATTATTTTTTTTCGTCTTAACACCTTCTGGCTGTTGATATGTTTTTCTTATTTCTGGATATTTATTGCATCTACTATATGAACAAAGACGGAGAGGCAGATTTTTTTTTCTGTTAGTGAGAACACACAACTTCAGAAGGATGTTCACATCCACTACAGTCACTGAAGTCTATACTCACCAGATTGATTATGTAACAAGCTACATAACAAAATATATTTTAGAACAAATAACTAGGTTTAGGTAATTTGCTACCTAAAATATGAATACTAATCTTTATAAAAAAAAAAACAATTCCTTTACTTATTAACTAAACTAAGAAAAAAATGCAATGCAGGGAAATTAATCATATTGGCAATCTTTTAGAGAGATGTAATAATGCATAGAAACCGATCAGCAGTTCACGTTAACTGATTTGGTTGCTAAACCTTGTTAAATGATTGACCCTGTTGATAAATTCTCCTAAAAATGTTATAGAAATAAATGCTATATATAAATATGTGCTATAAAAGTTATACATTTATATGACACACTTTCATTAAACCCTTAAAAATAAATTAGTATTTTCTCTGGTTCAGCTTTGCATGTAATGGTATTTGCCATTCTGGCCTCATTTAATTAATTAATTTAACAAACAGGTGAACAGACAGGATAAGCCAGACTTCTTTCAGTAACCAAGACCATTAAGCAAAAAATATTTTAGAGGCATATTTCTTGGTAAATATTCATTTTAGCTAAATCTGTGTGCCAAGGTATCTAAGTAAAAGGCTCTAAAAGAGAGCATAATTATCAATACAAAGAGAATAAAAGTCTCAGGATTTATGCACAGCCATTGTTTTTTAATGCACGCATAAAACAGATTAGAATAGAAATGTAACAGTATTCACATATTTAGGGGAAATTTTGAAAGGTCTTTTCAACCTTTTGGATTAATTTCAACATGTTTAACCATTTTTCAATTCTATTAAACTTTTACATTTTGCTTATTTATAAGAACTGATAGTCAATATTAGTAAAAAAATCAATAATAATAAATATCGAAATTTGCACACGTTGCACTTTTTTCAGTGAGCTTCCCCTTTTTTTGCATATCAGTATCACAGGTCTTTTTTAATATGAAAAATCATCTGAGTGTGGAAAAATGATTGAACCTACTCCATAAGGAAAAAGGGGTTTCCACCAGCCTAAATCAAAAAATCTGAAGGAACAGCTTTATAAACTGGAAAATTTTATTGGCATATTTTCACCATCTTTACAAAGTCAAAACTTTATATTTATAAATATTAGAGTAGTACTTTACAATGTTTTAAAAATACAGAGGGTTATTCACTAAAGTCCGAATTGGTGCGTATTGGTGCGAATTCGCCAGATAAA
>WMED01029426.1:0-10267 GCA_019650415.1 Pipa parva
CTGAGACTGTGTGTGATTTATACTGAGAATAAATGTGATCTATCCTGAGACTGCATGTGACTTATCCTGAGACTGTGTGTGATTTATCCTGAAAATAAATGTGATCTATCCTGAGACTGCATGTGATTTATCCTGAGACTGTGTGTGATTTATACTGAGAATAAATGTGATCTATCCTGAGACTGCATGTGATTTATCCTGAAAACTGTATGTGATTTATCCTGAGAATAAATGTGATTTAGCCTGTAACTGCGACTGAGTTTATACTGAGAATAAACATGATTTATCCTGAGAAAAGGTTACCTGTGAAACAAGACGGACTTCACCAGAGTGACAACATCTCGGCTGGCATTATATCCCGCACACACAATGGCCACATGAATAGTCTAAAATAGGAAAGAAGCAGACATTGTCTTTTTACTATTTAAAACCAATATATATTTAGAAAAACAGCCAATCTATAAAAGCTTATTTTTTTAACACATACAGGGGAATTCATCAACAGGTGCAAACTTCCAGAACACTAGGAACCCATAGCAACCAATCAGAAACTGCATTTCACAATACTAGTTCCCTGTTACCAGTAAATGCTAACATGGGGGTAATTCAGTAAGGTGCGAACTCACCTTGCGATGCTTCGATTCACTTCACAAAAATGGCTACACTCTGGCTTCTCTCCTACATGTGCACATAAGTGCAAGCTTTAAAGATATTCCAGTCTCCTCGTAACCACTCGAGTCACCTCGCGAGACTGGAATACCTTTAAAGCGTGCGCTGATATGCGCCTGTCGAGAGAAGCCGTAGCATAACCATTTTTGTGAAGTGAATCGAAGCATCGCAAGGTGAGTTCACACTTTGCTGAATTACCCCCTTGATTGGTTACTATGGGTTACTCTACGTCAGAAAAGATTGTTCCTGTTAATTAATTACAATGATTTGTTTTGCCCTTACCCCTTTTTTCGCCAACATAACCTTAAATCTTTTCTTCTTCCTAACATCGACCTTTCTCTGACCTGTTTTTTATATGCCTCCTACTTGCTGACCCCCCCCTTTTTTTAAATAAAAAAATAAAACAAAAAATACAAAAATTACTTTCAATTTGTCCTTTAGCAAATGGTATAATAATCAACCCCTCCTCTCCTGGGCCTCTTTACGTTTGTTTTTTGTCTTAATGTAATTAGTGCAAGGGTAATTAGCCAGCATCCCTAAGAGACCTGAAAACTTTCAAATCATATATAATGGAATCCATTTTACCACCATCCAAAGCGATGCAAATCTACTTCAACAGTCTAATTCACACTTTTGTGAATAAGCCCCTTAAAGTTGTATGAAAATTATGTTGTTGCTTCCACGCAACCAATCAGACCTCCTGAATTACTCAGGGAGTAATTCAGCAATGTGTGAAGTGAGCTCCGGATCCTTCGCATCTCTTCGCACATGCTGTTATGCGATCGCTGATGTCCTGCACGCGGACACCAGTGAACGCTTTATAGGGATTCCAGTCTCGGCAAGGTGACTCGAGTGGTCTCGCCGAGACTGGCATCCCTTTAAAGCATTTGCTGATGTCCGCGTGCAAGACATCAGCGAGCGCATAACAGCATGTGCGAAGAGATGCGAAGGATCCGGAGCTCACTTCACACATTGCTGAATTACCCTCTCAGACAGGAACACCACAAATTCAGTAGTGTGAAAATGGCCTTAAAGTGACAGGATTACCTTCAAGTGAACAGAAGATTGATTCCCTAATAAAACTTATTGGTGGCGAAATGGTTTCTCATTTTTAAATTTTATTCTGATTTTGATCTAGCACAACAGATGGATTCCACATTGTCGTCCTCCCACCGCTACGCGCAGGCAAATCTGTCTCTCTCCTGAAACACCAGGGATTTGTTACTGATCAGTAGATGCATAATAATTAACATAAAGATTTATACAATTTACATCAAATTAGTGCATTCTTCTTTTTAGGTCTCGGAGGATTTTATGCTTATGTTGAGATCAGAAATTTTCTCCTGGACTGAGTTTTAATTACAATCCTGACAGGCTTCACGTTTATTAAAAATGTGTTACACTGATGTTCGAGTATTAATATTGGAATAATGAATGAACCTGTGGAAGATGAATTCATGGTGTATCTGAAATGAAATATATCCTTGTTTGCCAATTGCCAAATGAAATGGAGTAACTTGACAAACAATGAAACATATTTGCAAAAGGATTGAAATAGTTCGCTAAAAATGAGTATAAGCAGGTATATTAAAGGGACATTGGCATACAATATTTTAAGAGCTAAGGGCCTTATTGACTAAAGGCCAGATAGATCTTATGGAGCACTTTGCATCACTTTGTGTACGCACAGGTATTGATATTATTGAATAAGTGGAGTGTGTCGAAGGAGCAAATGTAACTAGCTGTACTGCTCCGCATTCACTCATTTGACTTCACCACATCAGAGTGGCAAATCAGGGGGCTGATGGGAGGGCCCTGCTTTCTACTTCTATCCGACTGACTATGTTACACAAGGCATCCGATAGTGATCACCCCTGTCTACTTGTTCAACAAGTCTATTCACCGCGGAGTTAATAAGGAGAAGTGAATTTTTAACTATTTTGGCGATTCGACTGGAATTGTAGCAAAGTGAATTTAACAAGTGAATTCACCCTTTAGTCAATAAGGCCCTAAATGGTAACAACTGGGCCTGTATTTATAGGAACCGCCAACCCTAGGATTTGCCAAAGTGCAATGGCGCTATGTGGGAAGTAAACTATTCATTTCCAGGACTATGATGGTATCTGTGGTAATGTAGACAAAAATAAAACCAGGATTTTATACAAAGGATAATTGTCTCTTGTTACATGATACCATAAAAACTTAATTTACCATAAAAACTTAATGTTTGGTAAAATCATCTCTTTAAATATTACAAAGATTGGATTAAAGAGAGTGTGTTCATGACAGATGTCAGTATTCTGATGCAGCCATGTGCAAATACATAGATGGTGGTCTACCATTACGGTCACTACAATGATCTGCTTAGAATGAGGTTTGTTTTAGAAGGCAAAACATAAATCAGAGGTGAACATTTTGCACCCACAAAAATGTCACTTCAAACAATGCACACTGCTGTGAACTTGCCAATTTGTCTTGACCAGATGAAAGCAGAGAATTAGGGGTCCTATGGCAGGTTTCCTGGGGCTTACAACAGGGTCCCTGGGGCTTACGGCATGGTCCCTGGGGCTTAAGACAGGGTACCTGGGAATTACGGCACAGTCCCTTGGGCTTACGGCAGGGTTCCCGGGGCTTAGGGCAGGGTCCTTGGGGCTTACGGCAGGGTCCCTGGAGCTTACAGCACAGGGTTCCTGTAACTATTGTGGAGGTGTATTGTACAAAAGGATTAGAAAATGTGGTGACAAAGTGCCAATATGAATTAGGAATTGTCTACAATGGGAATAAATGCAAAAAAAAAAATCTAGCCACCACCACTGTAGGTGACAAAAGTGGCAGCAATACTGGTGTAGGGGAGCAGGTTTATTACTCACTCTAACTGCTGCAGTTGCTCCCTTTGTGGTATTGCTTCCTGGTTTGTGTGAACAGTGACATCACCAGGATATGCATGCTGGGATTAGTGACATCACCAGGATATGCATGCTGAGATTAGTGACATCACCAGGATATGCATGCTGGGATTGAATGTAGTCCTGCCCCAGGGGACAGGAAGAGGAGAGCAGGAAGGGAAAAGCCTCATGGACTAGAGGAGCTGATCCAGGCCTGCCACATTACACTGGATTGAATCCACTGATAAAGTTTAGGTACAGCACAGAGAGTCCCCTGTCAGCTGGACACTACATCATATAGCAGAAGCAGATCTCTTGTGGATTACAGTGTGTGAGGAAGATTCAGCATTCCCTTTGGATTACAATTAACACCTGCAGAAGCTGAGTTATTCTTTTGTCTACGACATCAGCAATTTCACTGAGGATATATATATTACCTGAAGGGAATCTACAAAGGGCCCGGGACGGTAATTATATTTATTTGGCGCCAATACATATATTATCTTAAAGGGTGCGCACCTAAATTTCTGTGTTTATATTGTTGTATCTTATATCCGTTATTTACATTTGACGGTGTTTTATTTGCATACCAAATTATTGCTTAATATATATAAAGCATTATTATTGTTTTCTACAACGATTATTGCTATTATTTGTTATCCTGTTAATCGGGTCCCAGGAAGGGCATTCACCATTAACAAATCCCTGTCCTGGGTGGAGGCACGCCAGTAATTAGTACTTTGCCGCTCTTCCAACTTGTAAGCGGAGATCAGGCTCCTGTTGGCGCCATAGATTAAATCAGATTTGTCGCCATATTATCACATAGGCTACACTGTTATGAGCATGTTGTCTATGATATCAGTTCCCACCAACATGCAATGTATCCCTTTAATTTACTGGCAGATTATGATGCCAAATGAAGCCGGGAGCTGAAAGTACAACGTTGTTATTATTTTTTATTATACTTTCTGAAAAATCTGCAGTAGCATTGCCAAATGATAACATATCACAACGTGTTACAATACAAAGTACATTATCTATTAAAACAGAATTGTGTTTCTTATTGATGTTCTCATTGTTGATGCCTGGAGCAAATTTAGTTTTAACACATTGAACTGAGAAGCTTTTCTATTAGTGCTGGGACAGTGGGCATTAAACCAACGGGAGGGAGGTAGACAGGAATATATCATTATTATACTGGTATAACACAGCTGACCATTCTTTCTTATTCCAAACTCTGTCACCGGTTGGCAAATACTGGATCATGATATCCCCATATTATATATTATCTTTTTGACAGATCATTGTGTTTTTATCACTCTTATTCTACTTCTTCAGCTCACCAACTCTCGTTTACTCCAAGGTACTTGGGGCCTTATTGACTAAAGGCCAAGGGGGTAATTCAGCAAGGTGCGAACTCACCTTGCAATGCTTCGATTCACTTTGCAAAAATGGTTACGCGCTGGCTTCTCTCCTACACGCGCACATCAGCGCACGCTTTAAAGGTATTCAAGTCTCTCGAGGCGACTGGAATACCTTTAAAGCGTGCGCTGATGTGCGCGTGTAGGAGAGAAGCCAGCGCGTAACCATTTTTGCAAAGTGAATCAAAGCATCGAGTTTGATGAATATGCAAATATCAGGAAGTGGCCCCTGGACGCATGTTCTGATGTAAGTTGCAACTTATGAATAAGCTGAGAGTTTGGATTAACAATGGAAATGGAAACTCAAACCTTGAATGAGTATTTGTCACTGTGGACACAGCTGCGTAATGTGGGCGAATCCAAAATGTTGGCACGTCTGTTCGAATAAGCTTCAGTAAAATAGCCAACAATTAAAAATGTAATGAAACGAATGCAGAATGCATCTCACCAAGATGTTAATAATAATAAAAAAAAAAAAAAAAATATGCATTACAAACTGAACAGCCCAAAACCATTCTGGTTGGCACTGGTTCCTCGAAACAGCCACAGGAGCTTGTACTTTTACTTCCTGTAAATTTAGTAGCAAAATTTGCTGCACAAAAAAATTCCGTTTGACTAAATGATGTTCTGAAAATCCCTGGAGAAGCACAGCTGTACCTAATCAGGCATGGAAATATACAGAAAGAGAAAAAAAATCCCAAGCTTAGTGAGGTAGTGCCTGAAGGTTCGCAATCTCAACATGACAAAAACCGTCTGCTTCTGGAGAACTCAGATGTAATCTGGAAGCCATAATTGGGAGGCTAGTCTTTCAGCAAATCCCTCTCGATCCAGCATTGCTCGGGTTACGAAAGCATTAACAACTCGACTTCTAAATACGATGGTGATGCACGTTCCAATGTAGGTGGCCATTTTATTCTTAACAAGATTCTTAGATGAACACGTTTAATCAAACCAAAAACAAAACTTTAATATGCTTTTGAGTAATAAAATGAAAACGTGTTGTTTTTTTTTCTCCCATATGAATGAACTGATAAAGTCTGGCAGTACTCTTGTGGCTGTAGTATTGGGGGTTATTGGCTAAAGGCTGAAATGTTGTGTAAAGGTGTGAATTCACCAGCTAAAGACAGTCGCAATAGACTGCTACTGTTGCAGGCACGACTTTATTATGGAAATATTGTCAGTCTCAAATTTACTGTGGGAATATTGTCGCAGTCGCAAATTTGAAATGGTAGCAGTCACGGATTTGCTATGGGATTCCGCTGTTTGAGAATTTGACAGTCAAATTCTCACTTTAGCCAATAAGCCCCTTATTCTTTCACTTCTACTAACCCAAGTCATTCTGGGAGTTGTAGTTCAATAAATAGTTAAATACAGGTTCCCTGATAAACAGTCTGCTTTCACTGAAAGAATTAAAATCATAAACACTTTCTTCTAGCTTGTCTATATTTACACATATACTGTATGAACCTAAGTATATTGGGGGTGTTGATCAATATTTTAGAAAGATTTATCACTGTTTTTAATACTTTCTGCATAATACATTGACATATTTCCCGATAACCTTTTGTTTTCATAATTTTGTCCATTTCTAATAATTTCCAAGATGCTGCTTTAATTAAAGGGGTTTCTAAAAATCCCCCCTACCCCCCAAAAAAAGATAAATAAAGTATCTCATAGTGCAAATCACTGCAATAGAGGTTGTGGCTATAAAAGGGACCAAGCACCCAAGCACATAGTGTCTTTTCCTGGCAAAGATCTCCATATTTGGTTGAGAGGTGGGCACAAGAGGGGGCAGCGCTGCATGTGGAAGGGTACTTGGTGCTGTAGATTTGTGCAGGAATAACTACCAAATGGGCTTTTTTCTTTTTTTCTGGTATAACTTGTATTTTAACCCCCATCTCTCTCATTCTTGTACCCAGATCGCTATACTGTCAATGGTTTCAGGAGTGCCTATACCCAGATACGTTACTGAATGCTTATAAGAAGTAAGTAGACTGTAAACCTAGCGATTAAAAGGGAAACAAATACTATTTATTTCACTTTAAATTCTAAGCCATGTTTTGCAGTGGTAAATTTCTGCAATGTGCTGGGGATGAATTATTAATTTTTTTTTTTTTTTTACAAATTACAAAATTAAACAACCGTTCAAGCCCATATTTGCTGGAGACGGTGCAGAAAAAACATATTTCAATAATAAGATGTAAAATGTTACCTTCCTTAGATTTAGTTCCTAGGAGACAGTATTAGTAATGTTTTATCACAAAGACTGATTCCAGCTTGTTCTATACGGGGGGTGGGAGAGTGGGGTGTTAATAAAAATGGAGATGTGTAATTAAAGCATTGCTGTCAAAGGAATTAACTCATCGCATGTTTAAGAAGTGAGAATAAATATAAATGTATTAATAGGTTGTTATGGGGTGTAGGGAATATTTTTGTTTGAGAGATTGGTTGTTATATGTATGGTTCTGTTAGAATCATTCAATAATTTAAAAGCAAAGTTGTCATAAAAATATAAAAGATAATGCTAGTGTAAAGTTCGTTATTGCATAGCCTCCCTATATTATATTGGTGGGCCCTGGTGAAGAGGGTTTCTCTTCCCCTCCCCCCCCCTCCTAGATCGCATCCTCTGCAGCACTCTATTGCCACCCTATCTGCAGGCCTAGTTGCATGTCCAACTTCCCACCCCTTCTGCTAATTCTCCACTCTCCTCTGCAGGAAAGCTGAACACAGGGGGCAGGGAAGATATAAGTCCCAATCTATAGTTTTGCCTCCCCACCAACTGTTTTTTGATTGGCTGGGCTTTGGTGAAATCATTAGTGATGTCTCTCTGGCATCCTGCCTTCTGATTGGCTGGGGGACTTTGAGAAATAAAGCAAGGAACCCATGAAAGCACCCAAAACACAGGATCCAGGACACTGGGGACTCATGGGTAGAGGGTGCTTGATTGTCTGTCACCCTGGGTGATGAATGAATAGGGTAATTTTCCTTTATTCACCATTTTCACTGCAATTTTGCAATAATTCATCTAATTCCTGTTCTGTAGAACAGGAAGTGAAATCCACAAAATTAAAATATCTTTCGCTAACATATTGAATTTTTCTTAGATAGGAAGAAAACAATCTAAAATATTTCACTCCTTTCAAGCTTGTCAGCATGGGTGAAATTTTGTTGGTGGTAGAGTTTCCAGTTTAAGAGAAATTACCTCAGGCATTTTCCATATTTACAACGCTGGAATCAGTTAGTTGAATTCATCCACGGGGGCATTTTTACTGAGCAACCAATCAGCACTTAGCATTCACTGGTTTACAGGGTCCAGAATAATGATAGCCAGCCTCTGATTGGTTGCTATTGTTTACTTCACCTTGCTAGCTCCTGTTGATGAATTCACCTTTATCTACAAGTAATCAGCAAGGATTCCCCCTCTCTCTAGCCATTCCATATCTCTTCTATTAGTGAGAGACGGCTTGTAGCAGCTGCTGCTGCGGCTCACTTGAAACGGTTTTGTTCAAACTATTTTAATTGAGGAATAATGCTCCTTAATGGCTCTGAATCCTTATTAGCCTAATTCTGTTGGTGAGGGAAATGCATTTCACTGTGGCTATTAAAAGAGAAAGAAATGGGGAATAACTCCATTTGCGTAATGATTATTGCAGTACAGTACTGTAAATGGAATTAAAGAGTGACAGGGAATAATAGGTTCTAGCATAGCGGCACGGAGAGAGTTAACTGCAGGACTCCCAGAGGGCCGTGCAATGCAAAAGAGCTAATCAGGCCTTTGCTTCTATCAAAAATAAAATGACGCTTCCCTGGCTATGTGCCTGTGATTCTTTCGCAATTAGGCATAATATGTATAGTAGCTCTGCAAATTTAGCTCAAGTGCTTTATGTTAAAGCATAATACCATATTGCTTTTTATTCTGTAAAACAAGATTTTTGTTAGATGCCTGCATTCTTGTTGTTTTATATATAGGTCATTAAGGCTAGACTAGAGCATTATGGGGGCATTAGTAGGGGTACAGCCACGGGTGTCCACAGCAGAAAATTCAGGGGGGGGTGGTGGCTGAGTGATGTCATGATGTTGGGCCAACTGGAAAATCCTCAATCCTCATGCGCTGGGGAAGGATGAAGGCCATGGGCTGGTGACCTTCCGGGGGGGGTAGGGAATAAAATTAAAATTAATCTATAATAAAATTATATCTCTTGGACTGAAACTGGATTGGGTTATGTCTCCACCCATGCAACTGACAGCCCTGAATTTCTGTATTAATGGATCTCACATTCCCTCTGACAAAGACGCCATACTGTTTGTCATTGTAAACAGTGGCACGTGTCCCTTTTCTGGTATTTTACTGTGTGAGTGTTTATGCCAAAGGTCATCTGAATTTGCATCTATTCACCACTTCTCCATCTTCCCTTATTCAGCAAACTCTGTGATGTGGTAAATACATAATCAATTCGGGCAACTACAATAGTCATGATCTAACGGAGCACTTTGCATCACTTTACTTGCGCAGGTACTTCTGCGGTACTATTGATTAAGCAGCAGAGTATGTTAAAGGAATGAATGTGACTAGGTGTACTGCATTCAATTCATCCATTTGAGTTCGCCACATCAGACTGGCAAATTGGGGGGTTGATGGCAGGGCTCCTCATTCTACTTCTACACAACTCATCCGACAGAGTTCACCACTGTCTGCTTGTTTGACAAGTGTATTTGTCGCTTAATCAATAAGGAGAAGTGAATTCCCGACTATTTTGACAATGCGACTTGATTTATAACCAAGTGAACTCTCCCTTTAGTCAATCATGCCCTGAGTGTCCATTACTGTCACCATGTATTACAGTAAATTGCACCAAAAATGAATGAATGAACAGAGAAACCATAGAAATATAAACAAATCTGTTTCTGTAAATGCTACTTTATCTGGTTTATACATTTATGTAGATACAAATTATCCTTTAACTATGCAAATACTTAGGGGCCTACAACTTATGTCAATGCTATATGCAGTGCTTTTTTTGTAAAAAAATATTTTCCGGTACTGTTCCGGAGGCGGCACTAACACATCCAGCCAGGCTGTTCCGGAGGCGGCACTAACACATCCAGCCAGGCTGCTCCGGAGGCAGCACTAACACATCCAGCCAGGCTGCTCCGGAGGCAGCACTAACACATCCAGCCAGGCTGCACCAGAGGCAGCACTAACACATCCAGCCAGGCTGCTCCAAAGGCAGCACTAACACATCCAGCCAGGCTGTTCCGGAGGCAGCACTAACACATCCAGCCAGGTTGCTC
>WMED01029429.1:0-10267 GCA_019650415.1 Pipa parva
TTGGGTGGGTTTCCTCTGGGCACTCCAGTTTCCTCCCACAATCCAAACACATACTGTACATCTGTGTGTGTCTATGTATGTGTGACTGAATAGGGAAACTAGATTGTAAGCTCTACAGGGCAGGGACTGAAGTGAATGACAGATCTCTGTAAAAGCACTTATCAGCACTATATAAATACAATACAAGTAGAATTAGAAACATATCAAACATACACAAAAAACACTAGTCATTTGGAGATGAAGTATATTGATAAACTGTTACTAGCTTCAGTGTAATAATGATGCTCAAGGGACTTGGAACTAAATTCTTCTTAACCTAACTATTCATTAGTCAGATTATTCCCACCCCTTAGAGTAGCGGTTCTCAACCTGTGGGTCGCGACCCCGGCGGAGGTCACACGAGGGTGACCTCCGCCTGCGGGGTTCCTGCGGGGTGACGTCGGCCGAAAACATCACCACCTGAACATCACCACATGACGCGCGTACGTGATGACGTTGTGGCTGAACGTCATCACGCGATGCGCGGTGACGTCAGCGCTGGGGGTCGTGGCAAAGAAAAGGTTGAGAACCGCTGCCTTAGAGGATACCACCGGTACCTTTTGCTCACAGCTTGTCATGCACAGCACACCAGGCCCAGTCCTCTACTCCAGTACCCCTCGATTTCCATTCAAACACCACTCAGCTCAGTTACTACTCCCAGGTGTAATACAAATATGAGCAGTGATATACCATAAGTAATCAGATGCCGAATAGAATTCAATTTCTTTATGATAGGAAATCTTCCTTTTTCTTTATATTTATAGTAGTCTGCTAGGATATTTTTAACTAGGGCATTCATTAAATCTTATTCCCTGGATTTGGCCAAATCCAACAAAGCTTAATTACAATTTTGGAAAAATAATTAACTAAATCCTAATTTGCACATTCGTGGATATACAGTATGTAAACTATGTACCTATTATACATTTTATAAAAATAAAATGAACTCTGTTTCCTAAAAATCATTTTCTTAGTTGTGTCTAATGGAGGGGATTTAATAAATTAAATATTGGATTTTATATACTAGGAGCAAAACTAGGTCATTCCCTCTCTTTTTTTTTAGTCAGGGAAAGCCGTTATGGACTGAAGTTAGGCTAAACCCCCAAGGGGTTATTCACAAAAATTCGAATTGTTGTGTATAGGTGTGAATTCGCCAGCTAAAGACTGTTGCAATAGGCTGCTACTGTCGCAGTTGCGTCTTTATAATGAGCATATTGTCATGATTACTATGGAAATATTGTCGCAGTCGCAACTCTAAAAATTGTTGCGGTCGCGGATTTGCTATGGGAATCCGCAGTTTGACAATTCGACAGTCGATTTTGCACCTTAGTGAATAACCCCCCAAGTGAAAGGCCAAATTGAAATGAAAAAGTCTTACAAAAAATTGTAATGAATGCGACAAAGCCATATTGGTACAGTTATAAAATGCGTAATGAAAGAGGGAATGCAGAAGTGAATTTTCATTAAATCCAGCATTCAATGTCTACAAAACCAAAATTAAGGTGAAAGGGTTAGATAATTGGACAATTGGATAATTGGAAGAGTTTAATTGGACTCCAGGCAGCTGCAAATTAAAACAAAACATATAAGGTCATAAGTCAGGGGTCTCAAACTCGCGGCCCGTGGGCCAACTGCGGCCCTCGGGACGCTAGTTTGCGGCCCCCGGTCCTGTGCTCCATCAGGCGTTTTTTTCGCCGGTGGAGCGCGCTGGTACCGACACAGAGGGAGTCCTAGCTGACTCCCTCCATGCAAAGTGGAGGGCTCCTGTGACCCGATCAGTCACAGGAGCCAATAGGAACCTGAGAGCGCATGTGATCAGCACTTCTGGGTTCTTTCTCTTCAGTTGGCTGCAGCCTGTGCACCTGCTGCCGATCTCTGCAAAGGGGGGTAAGTAACAGACTCCCCCCACCAACCATCCCACAGCCACCACCCCTGACCCCCAATGAAAAAAAAATTAAACCCCAATGACCCCACAACCCCCCCCCCAGTGTCCCCAGCTTGCCCCCCAGCCATAAAATTTACCCCCAATATAATAATTTTGTTTAAAAATCACAGATGCGCCAGTAGCCCATAAAGCCGCACATTGCCCTGCTAACCTGTGTACTTCCCCACAAAGGCGCTAATTTCCCCAGCAGATGCAAATCACCCAGAAGAGCTGCATATTGCCCCACAAAGCCGTTGATTGCCCTGCAGGGCTATGTATTATTTTTAATCTGTTGTTTTCTTATGGAAAACCTGATGCGGCCCAGCCTCACCCAGGGGGTAATTCAGCATAGTCCCAACTTACCCTCCGATCCTTCACCTCTGCTCGCACAGACTGTTATGCGCTTGCTGATGTGCTACACGCAGACATCAGCAAACGCTTTAAAGGGATTCCAGTCTCGGCGAGGCTTGCGAGGCGTCTCACCTAGACTTTATGGGGGTTATTCACAAAAGTCTAATTTGTTGTGTATAGGTGTGAATTCGCCAGCTAAAGACAGTCTCAATAGATTGTCGCAGTCACGTCTTAATGAGAATATTGTCGCAGTCGCTATTTTACTGTAGAAAATTGCCACAGTCACAACTTTAGGTCGTGACTTTACAATAGGGAAATTGTTGCAGTTGTAGATTTGCTATGGGAATCCGTTGTTTGAGAATTTGACAGTCAAATTCGCACCTTAGTGAATAACCCTCATCTTTGAAAACCATACTGTCTGGTTGCCTTATAATGAACAAATGTTTTCATTGGTCCCACTTGATTTTATTTTGTATTGCAGAATTTTGGAGCTCCATCATTTGATGACAAGAAGCTGGAGGTAGTGGCAGTTTTTGGGAGTATTCAAATGGCGATGTCGCGCGTCATCAATTTGCAACACCATCGCATTGCTCAGGTAAATAATTCTATAATAAAAGTGAAACCATGGAATTCTTTTATGGTTGGAGAGAGGGCAGACAGGAGAGAGGTGGTATATTTTATTAAATATTTTAGCACACCATTTGGTTGAGAAATTTTTTATTTTTTCTTATTTTCCTCCTTAAAATTCTAGGTGCATCTTATGGAGCGAAAAATAGAGTAAAATATATGTAAAAATGACTATTTGAAGGGTAACTTCATTTAAAAAGGATCCAGCAAATCAATGGTAAATCCCTATTAATGTAATTTGAAAGGAGCCATGGAGGTGTGCAACCTGTAAGTCTGAATTTTGGGCGTTTGAAACTAAGGCAGACCCACTTAATTGGATTGACTGCCTGCATACAAAGACAGTATCAATGTGTGAATACAAGTGCCATAAATTACAATAGGACACATTAGCAAATGTGTAGTTGGCCTAGTTTAGGCTGGGTTCACAGTAGTTGCAGTAGTGAAGTGGTCCTTTGTCTTGATAATATCATTCTAACTCCTCCCCCCATTAGCAGTTGTACTTTCCATTGTTTGTAAGAATTTCTGAAAGTAAGACTGTGTTTTTCTGATTTAACAAAGTGGAAGTTTACTCCTACATATGTAATAGTCAAAAAACACTAGGCTTCAATTTTATACCAAACAAGCTCTTTATTCATGGTCCTACTCCGTCAGTGGGCCCAATGAGCTTGACTACACATGTAAAATGAACTCCCCTCTTCCTGCCTCCATTCACACACACACACATACATACACGCACACACACACACACATACACACACACACACACACATACATACACACACACACACACACACATACATATCTACCTTCCTTCCATGCTCCCAGAAGCTTGTCTAAACAGGAAACATCAGGCAACATCAGCTTCTCTGCCTTCCTGCAGCTCCAGGCATGCTTATGATATCATATCCATCCATCTGCCTATCTGCCTAACTTCATTGGTACAGAAGGTAATAGAATCCTGAAGACTGGGTAATACTGCCAAATGGTCACAGTTCCCACCAGCGCCTCTGTCCAGCCAAGCACTCAGCAATGTTTATATGTCTTATAGAGTGAGTGACATGAATCCATGTAGCGTGGCTACAACATGGATTAGTGTCACTTTTACTCCATCTATATCTGGTATATTCAATGCTCCCTGTGTCCTAACCTCACTGGTGGTTGTCATTGATGTCTCATCATCTCCAAGAACTTCGCCTTAACTGCTTATGTACCCCTTAACCCAGCGGTTCTCAACCTTTTGAGAACCGTGACCCCAGGCGCTGATGTTACGGTGTGACATTTCGCCCGAATGTCATCACGTACGCGCGTCATGTGGTGACGTTCAGGCGAAACGTCATCACGTACGCGCATCACGTGGTAACGTTTTGGGCCGACGTCACCCCACAGCAACCCTTATAAGAAGGGTCCTGCGGGCACTTCCGGGCTCAGCGGTGGTTCTCGACCCCTGTGGGATGGTCATGCGACCCCCGCCAGGGCAAGGGGGGCAGCGTCGGGCGGGGGGTGTCGGGGCTGGCCTAGGGCGCCAATAGGGCCAGGGCTACTTCTGTATATGTGAAATGGACGTGTTACAGTTATGCCATGTGAAAAAGGTTTTCTAAAATGACACTGTTTCTTAAACTGTTCTACATACAAACACAGCATAACATATTTTATTCATATTTATTCAGAAGTTTAAGTGTTCTCTTGAATGATGTTACTTGATTTCAGTATTACTGGAAGGATGATAGCTACATCGTCATGTGACCCATGATATAACAGCTGTATTGGTATATGAGAAGACGCAAATTTCCTCTATTAGAAATGCTGCACTACAGAGCTTTTACGTTTGGATGTCAGGTCATCTGGTAGCTGTAGCTGTGATTCCACTGAAAAGTGATCCTAAAATCAGACCTAAGTGGCTAATCTGTAGCAGTTATGGTTTATCTGCATTTAAAGCAGCTTTTAATTGAACTTTTAACAGATTTGAAGTTGAAAATGGCACGTTTGCAGTATTTGGGGTAGAGTGTTACAACAGGTTTGCTCCAAGCAGATTCCATTAAAATGGAATTCAATCAAGAACAAGTGTATTATAAGAAACAATCATCCGCCTACGCTTGTTATTTTTTTTTCCTTCAACTTGTACTAATTGATCTAGTGACGGTTATCGTTTTTTACCATATCCAGTGCCGTGTGGTAAAGATCACCATTCTGGGAGAAGAAGGGGTACCTGTGCAAGTGGATGGAGAAGCATGGGTCCAGCCCCCTGGGATCTTGAAAATCCAGCATAAGAACAGGGCACAGATGCTCACCAGAGATAGGGTGGGTACAGGACATTTCCTAACACAACTTTCAGGAAGTTCTTTAAAATCTTCGGCCATTGCAAAACAAGTAATGAAGTAATGTTTAAAGAAACACTGTCCTCATAATATTAAGGCTTTGCATGTGCTGTTTATTAATAAGTTATAATTATTAAAGGGTCATATATTAAAGGCTGCTCTTTTTCAATATAGCAATAGTTTCATTCTTCATTGCAAATTACTCCCCATTCTGCATCTTTTTAGACATGGGATTTTCATTAACTAGCTACCTGGAGATCCCTGCCCATAAGGGACGGTTCACACACGGCATGTTTTCTAGACATGTATTTCTTTAGGACTTACCCGACTCCAGTGTGAACGCTCCCTTGGCGTTCGTAGCTCTTCCTATCTGGCTGCATTTTGTGCATGCCGTATATACTGTATATATACAGTGGGGAAAAAAGTATTTAGTCAGTCACCAATAGTGCAAGTTCCACCACTTAAAAAGATGAGAGAGGCCTGTAATTGACACCATATGTAGACCTCAACTATGGGAGACAAACTGAGAAAACAAATCCAGAAAATCACATTGTCTGATTTTGTAAGAATTTTTTTTCAAATTATACTGTACGCTGTCAAAAATGCGGTGGCCAGCGTTTTCCATGCAGTATATGCGTGTCATATGCTAGTGTGGCTGGAACGAAGTAAGTGCATATGTTACATATATATGCCGCGCATAAAAACTCCAGTTTGAACCTAGCCTAAATGTTTTAAGTAAATTGAGCAGTGGGCATGTCCATCTTTGTGCTAGCTGGATCCTTCCGCCCCTGGTTTACAGCAGCATGTCATTCAGTTTGTCTGTTTTTCAGTTGGGGCTGCAAGATTACTCTTCAACCATCACTGTAATATAACTATTATATTTATAGCATAAAAAAATCAAGTAAGAAGGATCCACCAGTGTCTCTAGCCAGCTCAAGACAACTGCAGAAGAGGAAGTGCAGTAAAAAGTAAAAATCAGACTGCACATGCTAAGGCTCAAGAATGTATATTTAGATTTATGTGAGGTTTTTGTCCCCTTCAGAAAAAGAATATATTGGAGCAATATTGTTTGTTCGCTATACCTTTATAAATGACTCATTTTTATGTTTTATTTAGGCTTTTGAGAATACACTGAAGTCCTGGGAGGACAAAAGAAAGGGAGATAACTACAGGGTTATGCCCCGGCCGAGACTTCACTCCCAGCAGTCTATGGAGTATCTTACGGAAGATGAGTTCGTGCAGTTTCAACAACTTGCTAACTCAGCAGAGAATCTTATCAGCAGGTAAAATGATTGCAACTAAGCTATCTTAACTGATTACCCTGAAGGCCACAAGATTTCTACTTATAAAAGAAAGTATTACAATATAGGAGAAAACCACGAGTTTTGGGACTCAGAGACTTATCTACCTGTATTTTATCAAAATAAGTGGTTCGCCTGTGGTTATGGGCCTTCATTTTTTACTGATGGAAAATATGTAGGAAGCTTTTACTAAGCAGCTGTTTATCCATTTCCTTTTACATAAACAAATTCCTATGTATTTCCCAGGGAGCATTGAGCTACCAGTTCAGCTAGTCTCTCCTTAATATTGACCGAGAAAATAAAGCCACTATTAGGGCAAGTCACACACTGGCTGGAACTACATATGCTCCACTGATAGAGACCAGAAAGAATAACATTAAAAAAAAAGAATAACATTATCTAGAAACTTATCTTTTTTTTTTCTGGCTATCTCAGTCATACTAATGTTACTGAATACTTAATTCCCATGACATATTACTTGGTACATATACTGTATATGTCATTTATGCGTCTTTTCACAAAGGCCTTTTCTTAAAGTACCCATAGTGTCTTGCAAACATTGGTTAAAGGAACAGTTTAGTCATCCACAGTTATTTGCCTTCCTATGGGGCACTATTAAATAAATGCTTTTTTGCTGTATATATTATTTATTAGTTTAATTTTTTAATTTATGGCTAATCTATTACTGAAGTTCCTTCTATCATTCACCTACTTTCCCCTTTTGCAGTTCACTTTGGAATCTTTCGTTATTGAATTGGCTGAAATAATTCTGAATAACCAATTAGAAATTGTAGCTATGTAACCTCAAAATCTGCTTCACGTGTCTGCTTCATTCTGATCCTTTTATAGATCGAGTCAGTGGCATGAGATTCCAAAATGAACAGCGAGAGGCAAGTAGGAGAGAGAGGAGGGGCTTCTATAGGAAGTGGCTGTAAATTAAAAACCGCTATGAGTTTAAATATATATTGTAAAAATAATATATTAAATAGTGGAAACTAAGGGGGTAATTCACCAAAGAGCGAACTTACACTCTGATCGTTTGCTTCAGTATGCATAGCCTGTTATGCACTCGCTGATGTCCTGCATGCGGACATCAGCGAACGTTTTAAAGGGATTCCAGTCTCGGTGAAGCTCGCGAGGCTCTACTCGAGACGCCTCGCGAGACTGGAATCCCTTTAAAGCATTCGCTTATATCCGCGTGCAGGACATCAGCAAGCGCATAACAGGCTATGCGTACTGAAGCGAACGATCGGAGGGTGAGTACGCTCTTTGGTGAATTACCCCCTAAGTGAACAAAAACCTGTTTGACATTGGACTGCTTCTTTAAGAATGAAAGAAACCCAGTTATATAGTTCCAGTGGATTTCCTGATTGTAATGGCCTACCTATTGTTTCATAGAATTCGGGAAGCAGCTAAATCTCATAAGGCTGTAGAACAGGAGTTGGCCCATGCTGTGAATGGGAGCTTTGTGGTACTAAGTGAAGCCTTCTCCAACAAAACAAACAATTCACCTGAGGTAAGGTCAAATTATGTTTAGCCGGGAGTCATCTGAACTGCCTTACCCCTTATGTATAGAAATGTTGCACAGCTTCAACTTTCAACTACAGGAGGTTATTCATTAAAATCTAAATTGTGGGCAGGGCAGTCATTACCCTCTTATTATAGCAGAACAATAAGTGAGCATTAGAATCACCCTAGAAGGTAACAGAGAATTCATATCATCATCTATATAGTATACCAAAGAGAGATCTAAGTTACTGATTGTATAGAACAGTGGTCGGCAAAGTGCGGCTCGCGAGCCACATGCGGCTCTTTAGCCGCCTTGTTGTGGCTCGGGCCGCACTGCCGAAGCCACGCCCACGCCCGCCGACGGCTCTTCTGATTGGCTGTCAGTGGTCATGGGGTCGGGAGAGGGCACGCCTCCCTCCTCCGGCGGCTCAGAAGATGGTTATCGCCGCCGGAGGAGGGAGTGAAATGGCTCCCTCCTGAAAAAAGTTTGCCGACCCCTGGTATAGAATACTATAGAATATGTTAAACATAATGGAATGTAACTGTTAAATCTTTATCATTACAAGTGTTACTAGATACCACCAAATAATTCTTATATTTGACCAATTACTTGAAAATGTCTGTTTTTACTCATGTTTGTCGCAATAAAGAAATACTTTAAAAAAAAAAAATCTAAATTGTTGCATATAGGTGTGAATTCGCCTGATAAAGACAGTTGCAATAGACTGCTACTGTCACAGTCGTGTCTTTATAAAGAGAATGTTGTTGCAGTCGCAACTTCATTAAGGGAATATTGTCCCAGTCGTGACTTTAAATATTGTTGCGGTCGCAACTTTAAAATTGTCGCAATCGTGAATTTGACAGTTGCTTTCTCGCTTTAGTCAATAGCCCCTTAAATTTCATCGACTCACTGTAAACTATCAGGAAGTAGCCAAAGGATTTAATTGCAAAATTATTCTTAGTTTCTAAACCTTCTGCCATGTATAATAATATATATGATAGTGAGTTTATATTAGTTTCCTCATTTTGTGCTTCCTTGGCTATTCCTGTTGGAAGGCATGTTATTATTAACATTTTTCTAACCCTTTCTCTAGTTGCTGAGTAGAAATACTGCTGTTGATGTGGCCATTAGTGTTAAAGCATTGTGCACCGAGACGAAAGCTTTTCTGGGGAGCAAGCAGGTGAGTTTTACTGTTTTTATTTTTTGTAAAGTCAATTTTTTGGTTCATTATATCTTATAATAAACACAAGGAATATAAGAATTCAGCAGTAAAAAGAGAGAGAAGAATAGTGTAGGATAGGGTTATAACTTGACTTTTTGCCAGGAAGCAGATTTACTAACTAAAAAATTCCTACAGAAAGGCCATAATGCTCGTCAAAAATATGGAAAAATCCATATAAGAAAAACTAGCCTTGCGAGAACAATGTAAGACCTCGCCCGATAAACTCTGAAAGACAGAGAGCGGTCTTTCCAACTTTATTAAATTTCACCCAATTTATTAGTGTACTGCTGCTAAATCAGGTAATTTTTTTTATAACAATAGTTCTCCTTTAAATAACTTATTTACATTGTCTTTCTGTTGACATTCAGAGCACCTGACTCTGCTGCCCCCCTCCACTGGTGTGCCCATGTGTTCCTACTTGTCTTCCCTACTTAAACCCCTTTTGTCTTGCTGCCCTGTATATCACAATCTATACTCCTGTGTCTCCTCTTAGAACAGTTACTCAATATTTTTAAAATCCTACCTCTTGGAGCACTAGAACAGGTTTTTATGCTTTCCATTCACTTATTGGAAGAGCTTTTTCTACTTATGATTATCACTTTTTGGCTAATGACCCAGCATTTTTTGTTTACTTTTACACATGTACTTTTCATTTATATTCTAAGCCCTATGATTAAAGTACCTCCATCCACTTATCCCAGACATTGTTTGACAATTAAACAGTGATTTATCCTTTGTGACTTTATGCTTCTAATTTACTTTGTTCGTACTGAACTATATTGAGCACTTTTCCCTTGTCTGTACTTTAATTGCATTGTTAAATTGTTCGCTGTATAATCTAGTGAAGCATTATAAATAAAAAATATACATACAAACAAATATTAATATATCTGATCTATGTAAAATATTATCTCTTTAGTCTATAGCAGAGGTCCCCAACCTTTTTTGCACCAGGGACCGGCTGTAAGCAAGACCAGT
>WMED01029430.1:0-10266 GCA_019650415.1 Pipa parva
AGATAGATTGATAGATAGATGATAGTGAGTTTGAGAAATATTATTTCTTTTTCTCTCATTTATATTTAAAAAAAAATCTGTTAGAAAGTCAGATCATTCAAAGAGGAACTGGAACCCATCAAATACCCTATGCAAGGAGGACAAAAAGTGAACTGCTGTTGGATCAGTATTCATCTAATGATCCCCAGCCCAGGACTGTCAATTGAATACATCGCCACTCTGCTCACTCCTCCTGGTTGATCAATCTGGGCATGAGAAGTCTGTTAATTTTCAACTTGGTGAGGGCCTATGTGAGGGAATGACGTCGTTTCCATAGACCCAGAAGTGAGCAGTGCGGAGATGCATTCATTTGACAATCCTGGGATGAGGATGGAAGTACACTTCCTGTACTGCTGCTAGATCGATCAGGTAAGTATGGTTTACCACTATAGTTTTCCATTAAAAACAGGTCAGCCATAAAATAGCAAGTGTGGCCCTTGTCTAAATGTGTTTCTTCTTACCACAGTAGGGTTGGACCTTGGTAATCACTGGCCACCAAATTCAAGGAGCCTCCAGTCTTTACCTTTAACTCCAATAAAAAGGAAACTCCCAGGATGTGGTCACTTGACTTCCCACTGGTAGTAGCCAAGCAGAAGGCAAGCACAGTTGAAATGCAACATGGAACACGCAATACACACAATAAAGTTTCAGGAACAACAGAACTGTAACACACAAGATTCTGGTGATCAGGAACAGCAACACTGTAACACAATGGAATTCTGAGGAGCAGGGTGAGCACCTAATGGCAGCAAAATGCAATTTAAATCTCTCTCATCGTGTGAGGTAACAGGAGCATGAAAAGTCAGGAGAATCCCATTTCCTAGCAACAGGAAGTAAGTTTATAATCTACAATACGCTGCCTCGTAGTAGTCCCCAAAGACAATGACAAAGGATTTGTGATGCACATGGGGGGTGAATTAACAAATGGACACAATGTATAAATTTACTTTTTGCATTTCTTTTAAGATATGAATAAACATCGGAGCGAAGAAGCATGATCCCTCAACCAGTTATTGATTCATGGGCCCTCATCCTCCACACAGTCGTAAAGATTATACACCAAGGGGAGAAATTTATTAAACTCGAAATGGCCGGTTTGGCCTTTTTGTGTTTATTCCCTGAAAATCTCACTATTTGATCAGTAAACATCAATCGATATTGTTCGATCGAGTTTTACCAATTGAAATTTTTCTAAAGTATGGGCTACTATTCCATAGCAAAATCCGACTGAAAAATTTTCAATCGGAAAATATCAATCAATATTTACCGACTAAACAGGGAATAAACTCAAAAAGGTGAAATTGGCCTAGTTTAGTAAAATTCACCCCATGAGTATTGACAACAGCCCTACTTGCATTATTTGTGAACCTCTGATTTGCATGGCAAGGGAGACATTTTACAAATAGGAGTATTTTAGAAAATAGACTTACAGTGAGACCAATGGGCTGTGTCCTTTTTAATTTTAGAGTCTCTATTTAGTTCAGAACATAATATAACAAGGCCATCTATACATCACATAATTTTTCATCAGCACAGTTATGTCGCCTAGTTTCTAGCAGCATGTTAGTTGATGTCGCTCAGAAGTCCAGTTACAATCTTTAAAGGGGAAGTCTCATGATATAGTACTTGTTAGAATATGGGAGGATAACTATAAAGAAATAACATGTTCTTAATATTTTCTATTAGTAAAACTGTGATCCTAATCATTTGTGAGAAAAAAATAAATGTTTAACTGCCCACCCCAACTATCACTCACAACTAGTTATGTGTGGGTTTAACAGCTCATTGATTTGTCTGATTAGAGTGGAGGATCCCCCCCCCGCCCATCTCTACAGAAATTCCTGGAGTAGAGCAGACCTCACACCCCCCTGAAGTAACATTTCCTGGAAGAGAGTAAACTCTTAATGCACAGAATGCTTGGTGCCTTAGGCCATAAGTGTCAAAGTGTCAGATTTTGAACAGCACAAACTGAAAAGTACAGTTAGTCCTCAGGTTACGACGGTCTCGAGTTACGTCGTTTTGGGGTTACAACGCTTTATACAATGCCGTGTTCCGACTTACACGGTTTTGTGATGTAAGTCGAACTGCGTGCAACCGTGCCTTGTTCCGACTTACACGGTTTTGTGACGTAAGTCGAACTGCATGCAACCATGCCTTGTTCCGACTTACACGGTTTTGCGACGTAAGTCGAACCATACTGTATGAATGTATGATCCGACTTGCATCGAAATTCGGTATACGACGCCGCGTAAGAACGGATCAACGACGTAAGTCGAGGACTACCTGTACTGTACTTGTGGGGTTTATTCATCAAAGCATGAATTTGGCTGTTGAATTCTTGTCACTTCAGGTTGCTACAATCCAACAGCTGCAAATTTTTTTCGACACAACATGCTTTTCCAAATTTGCTACTTCCAGAGATTTCAATGAAGCCAGAATAGCCTAATTACCCGTGAACGCACATACAAGGTGCTGCGAAGAGCTCCGTAAGTTCGCAATTGTCATCAGTATCTGAACTGGTTGCAAATTCGCCACATTGCAGCTTGTTGAATACACGAAAATTAGGAAGTGGCGAACGGATGCAAATACAAACTTTTGTTAAGACTTTTATGAATAAGCCCCGTAATTTTTGCTGTCAGTGGCATAAATAAAATAATAATAATAAACAATAAAAATAAAACACCCCTTTATTATTGCTTGCAGTGTGCATTTCTTATTTGTGATATTAAAAGAAGTCTGCTACCTTCAGTTATTAAGGGGGTTATTGACTAAAGTGAGAATTTGACTGTTGAAGTGAATTCTCATAACTTTGGGTGGCTCCTCCCTGATTCTCTACTCCTTATTGACTAAACAGTGGATTCCCACAGTAAAATCGCAGCAATATTCCCACGATGAAGTTGCGACAGTAGCTGTCTATTGGGTAGTGTGCGACCGTCGTTAGCTGGCGATAATTGCAGCAGGATATAAGGAAACTCACAAGTTCCTGTGCAACAGTGAACATGACTTTTTGCAGAACATTGGGAAATTAAAGGACCAGTATTTGCCAGAAAACAATTGCTATTTGGATTGTCATGGTAGTTATTCCTCTACAGTGCATGTGGAAATGTAATCTACAGATGTTTCTGTAGTCTCACTCTATGCTGGTTGCAGCTAATTTGGGCTTTCTGAAGCATTTTATAAATATGTATTAATTAAAGGTACATAGGAAACAATGAGACTAGGCGGAGGTTTGTTTACTTGACAGAGGAGAAATGGCTACAACCACAATGAAGAGAAACAAGCTCAAAATAATACAAATCCATGATTCAACTCAAGATAACATTTTTACTAGTACAGTACTGTGTAAGAAAACTTGCCTTGCCAATCTAAATGAATTGTTGTTTCTTTCTCCAGTATTACTGGCCCTTTAAGGCAGGGATGGTGAACCTATGGCACACGTACCAGAGAGGGCACGCGTGCCATCACCACCACTGCCTCCAGTGCAGGCTGTGATCCATGGCCTACACTGAGGGAGCACTCGCTGGGGAGCTTTCCTTCCCCAATGTAGTCGAGCACCTCCCCTGATGCAGGTTCAATGACATCACTCATCAGTGCTGGCACTTCGGGGATGATGTTGGTGAGTGGCATCACCTTTTCGGCACTTGGTGCCAAAAAGGTTCACCACCACTACTTTAAGGTATACTAGCAATCATGTAATTGAATGCGGAAGATGAGCTAAACTCTTTGGACCATTAGCGTACCCACCTGCTCTTGTAAGTTTCACAGTCTCTATGTATAGGCTACAGCAGGGGTCGGCAACCTATGGCTCTTGAGCCATATGTGGCTCTCTTGATGGCCGCATCTGGCTCTTTGACTGTAACGAGCGGTGCTCACATGCAAGCACTGCTTGTTACAGTCAGCCTGCTGATCGTCGGCAAGCGCAGTAGAGAGACAAAGCTCTCTCAGCACTTCCAGGTTGCTAACCAATCCAGAGCTGCTGACGTCACCTATGTGACGTCAGCGGCTCTAGATTCAAAAGGGCTGAGAGAGCCGTACGTATATAGTTCTCTCAGCCCAAAAGGTTGCCGACCCCTGGGCTATAGGATAAAGAGCCCAATGTACCAATTCACCAGTGAGCATTCAATATTACCACTTAAAGAATCAGTACAACACTAAATGACAAATGTAGAGGTGTTGTTACATACCTGGCCCATGCTCTTGCGGCATCTTCTCCTCTTTCAGCTTTGAAAGACAGGCGTGCAACGACGCCGGTCCCTCCCCTGCAGCCAGCGGGGAGTTTAAAAGCCAGCTTTTCTGGCAGTGCGGTGCCTGAGTATTGTGTGCATTTATACTAGGTCCCTGCTAGTTGTTTGGTTACTTATTAAAGTTAGTGAGTCCTTATCCTATGCCTGTGTCCATTCAGCCATTACCCCAGTATCCTGTGTTGGTTCCAGCCATTACCCAGTATCCTGTGTTGGTTCCAGCCATTATCCAGTATCCACTGTCTGTTCCAACCATTACCCAGCATCCTGTGTCTGTTCCAGCCATTACCCAGTATCCTGCACTCATGTTCCTGAGCCTGTCCACTGTTCTAAGTCTGCACTAGTCCCTGTTCCAGCTACCACCTGCGGAGGGTGAGTCCGAGGGCCACGACCTGGGAGTCTCCTGCTGCAAAGCCCAGTACCCCCTTGCGGGGGGTTAAAGGTGAAGACCAGAGGCTCCTTAGACTCCGCACCTCAGATAAACCTGTGCCAACTTCCGCAGTGGTAAGAGGCTCCACTATTCAGTGACGCAGCCCATGACAGGTGTGAGCACCATGTAAAACAGCTGCTGATGTGAGCAAGCACGCTGTCAATGTCCACCTACCTATATTTGTCTCTATGTATCTGTAGCACCATCAGTATTTTTCATTGTGGCTCCCCGTTAATAAACATTTTGATATGTATGTTTATTAGCAATGTTACTGCTCCAGAATTTGGACTTTGGAATTCGGGCCAGATAGCACCATGTTGCGGGCCGGATATGGCCCACGGCCTTAGGTTGGGAATCACTGGTGTAATACAACGTGTAGATTTACAATTAGAAAATGGATTGGAACAATTCCCATAGTTATGTACAGTTTCAATGTGCTTTGTTATGTTTATATGTTGACTACATCGAATTAGATTTAATTATTTCCATTGTCTACTCGTCTCTTTAGTTCTCTTTATTTTGCATATATGTCTATATATAGATTTATTGATGCAGTTTTTCCTTTTACATTCTACATTTTAGTTCTTTCCAGCAGATCAAATTTGTTTTTTTTAAAAGTCAAGAAACCTCAACAATGAATGAATTAAAACGAAATAAACAATAGTCGCCTCATTTTATTGACATTTTATTCTTTGTAGAGAATCTGCATTGTGTATTCTACCATTGTGCCTCCCTTTTACACATTGACATTTTATGTCTTTCTGCTCACACATTTCAGATTGTAAAGGGCAGAACAGCAAATCTCAAGGAGAAACCTTTCTTGATGTATGAAATGATGCATCCAAACAATGTTTGTCTCTTTTTATCTACTTTAAAAACAAATGAAATGCTGTTGAAGTACTTAAATAACAATATTCCTCTTTAAATGTTTTGGAGGAAGTTTGTAGCAAGCAACATGGGAAAGCTGTAGAAACAGTGTTGAAACAGTAGAAGGAGGAAGGACATAGTGTATCAAGACTAAGAAGGCGTCTGGGAAGGAAAATGGATGCCATTTCTGTTGTGTAGCCTCAATAGCCTATGATGTGTTAGCTTGTTTATTTATATAATAATAATGCAGGACATCAATAAAATGGTCATTTCTCTGGGAAAAGAAAGGGTTCAACTGTTTAAGTCTAGAGCATTTAAAGTCATCCTGGTGAGAAATATTTAGATTCCCTCACTACCTTACTGGAACAGAACAATTATGATCTGTGAAAGGCCCACCAATGAAAAGAAAATACATCGAAAATCATCCAAGACCACCTTATTTTCCCTTCTATAGAAAGATAAAAAGAGACATAAATCTAAAACCGGAAATATCTCTGATCTATGGAACTGTGGAAGGAGACCTGTGTAGGGGCTAATGGTAGCAATTGTTTATCTATTTTTACATGAGTTTCATAGATACCACTGCATGTTTTATATACAGAATACTACTGTGAATATTGTCCATTCTGTTAATTAAATTTAGGCGTCACCTCTGACTGACGGGCTTGAAGTGAAGTACCCGGGAGAAAAGAAACCTAGGAGTTGTTTACCCCATTAATGTGATTGCATGACAACTCATAAACAGAGAGTGGTAGTGGATAGAACAGGGATATAATCATATTACAATTCTCCAGCAACTGAGAGTGGAGTTATGACAAGGTGGCCGAGGCACTATGGGAAGGTTCCTGCCACCCAATCAGTAACAGAAGTTAATATGGGTTGTGCTGTCAGTTTCCTGTTCCTTCGCCCCAGTACTGGTAATAACAGCCTTGCACTCTGCTGCCAATTTCTGCCTAAAGATAATAAAGTAAGTGCTTTCCTCATGGCTCCAATGCCCCAATGTGAACTCTGTGCTCCCCTAAAAAGTTATTGCAGCTCAATGGCCTTCATTGGCCCCATACACCCCTAGAATGTACCCATCGGCCTAATAATGTACCCACATGGCCCCAAAATCACCCAATTGCACCACATGGCTTCCAGGAGTCCCACTATTTTCCAGTTGCACCATAGAGTTGCAGTTTTCCCTGCCCCAGATTTCTTTGCAGACTCCAATATTTTAGTATTTATTTGAATGCAACACCAATATTTTTAGCTTGTTGTAGTCTTGTTTGCTCCTGCTACATGAGGGTATTTGGGAACTGTGTGCTTACAAGTAATCACACCAATTGGGTATGATTTTGTTTGGGAGGCTTGCCATTCATATTAAACTTGGTTTGGTGGTTATCAATATTGATTTTTAAAATATGCTTTGCAATATGTCTTTGCATTTTAATATTGCTATTGTTCTGTTCAGGACAAATTTAATGTTATTGTCATGAACTGAATGTGGATCCTCTGTACCAACGTAGGGTTTAGCATAGGTTCACACTGAGGCGTGCAGTCTAAGGAGCCCCCAGTTTTCAACCTTAATTCCCACAAGAGGGTATGGCCTTTGCAACAAGAGGTCTCCCAGGTCACAGTGCTCGGGTTTGGAGATAGATTCATGCAATGGATGAGTGGTAGCACTGGATAGAAATAAAAAAAAGGAAAAGGAGATTGCCCCTAGCAAGATACCGTAAAATTCAGTGAAGTCAAATAACGGTGTAAAAACATATATAAGTGAATAAAATGCTGAAAACCATAACAAGTATGAATATACATATAAATTTGCTTTTGTGAATGACAACAGACCACTGATGTGGATAAAACACTTTAAATATACAACACTTGTAGCAGTGCTACAACAGTGCTCGGGTTCCACCCCCCCTTCAGTGTTAGCTGGATATAAACGGACTTGGTAGATTGCAACTGGAAGACTGTCCCTTTAATAAAGAGTGTAAAAAGAACTGGACAGGCAAATTGGAAGAAAGGGATGAACTAGGCAAAAATGGACCACAGAGTAACTATTGGAGATACAAAAAAACAATAAATGCTAAGGAGCCTGCACTTAGCTAGGGCCTGACTAACTGAGTGCCTGAGCCAGCCGACTTTTAAATCTTCCACCATGCAGCAGCGCAGTGAAAGCTTTCCCAACACTGTAGTGCAATATCAGGTGGGGAAGTAAGCCGGCAGAGCGTATGCTCAGTTACGAGCCGCTATAGAGTTTTCAATCCTATAAAAACCAACAAAAATCTTTATAAATTCCCCCCTAGAATGAATCAAACAATATCTCACAATATGTGGGTACTTGTAGGGGTAGAAAGTCTAATTTCCTATAAATATCAGCTATCATTCTGTTCAGGAGACATGCTTTTTCATATTTAGCTTCAATTTGTGAGGTGCTAATGTTGATGTTTTAAGAAAATTATGCAATGGATTCATTTTTTTAGCAAACCATTGATTTCGGCCTTATGCTCAGTAGTCTACACCCACAATAACAAGCATGGCATTTATTGGCATACCCCAATGGTTAAAGGCCTACATTTTTAGAAAATAATTTACTTATAGATCAGGGGTGTCAAACTAATTTTCTCTGAGGGCCACACTAGCCTTTTGGTAATCTCAAAGGGCTGATTGTAATGGTAAGACAGTTAAGGGAGTTACTGGGCCCTAACAGATTAGCTTTTAAGGCACAGTTACATTTATACAGTCTTACAATCACAATCAATCCTGCACCTGCCACATCTAGAGACTGTTCAGGAGACCTTGTTGCTTCACATTTAGCTTGGTTTTTGAAGAATTAATGTGGATGTAAGGGGATACGTGAAATGCGTGGTCCTTACTAGAGTAATGCCGGGATCATTGTAAGAATAGAGGGATAACAGAATATGCTGTATAAGATGCTGGATGGTGCACAATAGAGAGAATATTCTAGATGGGGGGTGGAGTAACACCCCAAGGTGTATATAGGAACCCCAAGCCAGGAAGTGGGGATTGTTGTTGGTTGGTGTGTCAGTTGCTAGTGGCCAGAGTCGGAGTTGAGGTGCAAAGCTGTCACAGAGTTTGACTCCTAAGGGATATAGGAGGAGCAATGAGAAAGAGATGTAGGAGACCCTGTGTAGAAAGGTATATATTGGAGCCGGGTACAGGAGGAACAGTTATACTTTATTAACGGAGTGTGGAATGGACTGTTTGCTGTTTTTGGACAATAAAGAGGATCGATTATTTGCACAAATACTTTGGCATGAACTGTGTTTTATTGCCTTGTGCCACGGAAGGACGGAGAAGGAGAAACAAGTCAGAGTAAGTGTCTTTAAAGGAAAAACAAGCACTTATCCATTTATTTATTTTTCACTAACCGGGTAAAGGGGAGAAGGGGGAATAGAAGGTCAGGAGGTCACGACTCAAGCCTGAAAGATTTATAGCATCCCCTCACCCCGGCCCTAGTTACATGGATATTTCAAATAAATTATATTTTGCCTCTGCAATTTTTTTTCAGGAAATCAAATGAAACCATTGTTTTCTGCTACAGGCCTGCTGCACCCAGAAACAACATTCCTGGAATATCTGTAGGGAACTGAAATTGTTGACATGTTACCCCGGTGTTCCTTAATACGGACATTAATGGGTCTGACTGTGTAGCCCGAAACATGTAGCGACAACAATAAAGTTTTGCGGCATATTTCTACTTTTTTTGCTCCTTTTTCCCATTTTGTCTTGTTGGAATAAGGATTACTGTAGTGTTGGAGGGATGCTTGGAAAAAGTGTGAGCTACAAATGTCTGGTATAGCCAACTTCATTTTTATTTCAAGATTGTTACCAAGTTCTCCGCTTGTATCTTATATATAAATAAAAAACACTAGAATATATTTTTCCCACAAAAAAATGTATTTCTGCAATTGGTCATCCTTTATTTGAGGAAACGTATTGCATGTTCTTACAGAAATCTAAGTTCACTGGTTGCTTCACCTTTTTCTGGTAATGCTTCATATGTCCTATATTATATAATATATATAATAGGTCCTATATATTGACTCTACAGTTTGATATATGTATTTCTTTACAGAAGACTTGTACAATTTTTAGAGGTGAGAGAGTTTGTACAAACTGGATTAACTGACAAATGGAGTTTATGAACATGACCTCATGAAAAAGGGATCCTCTCCCTATTACTTACTGGGTAGGGGCAGGCTTCATACCCCTCGTCACTTAAGCAAGGTTAGTGGGTGGTTTAAAAATGAAGGGCAATTTAATTTTATGTTAGGACTTAAGAAAAGATTTGGGGGCTAATTCACCATTGTGCGTAGTGAGCTGCGAAGCCTTCAGCTCACTTCGCACATGGTGTTATACGCCCGCTGATGTCCTACATGCATTAAAGGAATGTCAGTCTCGGCGAGGACATCAGCGGGCGCATAACACCATGTGCGAAGTGAGCCGAAGGCTTTGCAGCTCACTACGCACAATGGTGAATTAGCCCCTTGGTGTAGTGTCATTAGATTATTAGAGCATTACCTTAGACCTTAAAGGGCAGAAATAATGCTTGCCATTTGTTTCCCTTAATTAGTTTTCCTGAGAGCTGACATTTTCTTCCCCCGCTCCCCCTCCTCTTTCTGTTCTGCAAGTTAGGCAACATAAGAAGAAAAAGCTGCCTGACTGCTATTGGTTAAGCAG